>JAVVLW010002105.1:7500-42000 GCA_034401795.1 Chaetoderma sp. LZ-2023a | reverse complement strand
TAGCATCAGCAACCAGGCATCTTTCCACTGGACCACCGCACCAAGACTGGTAGTCAAGGATTGGCCGACCAGCTTTCACATGTCTGATATACTGACACACTGACGATTCGTATGGGACTATCTGTGGATGCATCTGTCACAATCAATCCTAGGCTTTTACGCCTATTGTACTCTGACTCCAGCACGGCTCTGGCAGTATATGTATTTTTATTTTATTGACGCACTGGCAACGTGCGGCTTCAATTTCCATGTGCTAACTTAGCGGACAGTGATGCACCCGTTAGTTTAATTTGTTGATCACCATCTCCCGGTCAGGGGATCGAACCGCCATTCTGCAACTCCGCATAGCATCAGCAACCAGGCATCTTTCCACTGGACCACCGCACCAAGACTGGTAGTCAAGGATTGGCCGACCAGCTTTCACATGTCTGATATACTGACACACTGACGATTCGTATGGGACTATCTGTGGATGCATCTGTCACAATCAATCCTAGGCTTTTACGCCTATTGTACTCTGACTCCAGCACGGCTCTGGCAGTATATGTATTTTTATTTAATTGACGCATTGGCAAGGTGCGGCTTCAATTTCCATGTGCTAACTTAGCGGACAGTGATGCACCCGTTAGTTTAATTTGTTGATCACCATCTCCCGGTCGGGGGATCGAACCGCCATTCTGCAACTCCGCATAGCATCAGCAACCAGGCATCTTTCCACTGGACCACCGCACCAAGACTGGTAGTCAAGGATTGGCCGACCAGCTTTCACATGTCTGATATACTGACACACTGACGATTCGTATGGGACTATCTGTGGATGCATCTGTCACAATCAATCCTAGGCTTTTACGCCTATTGTACTCTGACTCCAGCACGGCTCTGGCAGTATATGTATTTTTATTTTATTGACGCACTGGCAACGTGCGGCTTCAATTTCCATGTGCTAACTTAGCCGACAGTGATGCACCCGTTAGTTTAATTTGTTGATCACCATCTCCCGGTCGGGGGATCGAACCGCCATTCTGCAACTCCGCATAGCATCAGCAACCAGGCATCTTTCCACTGGACCACCGCACCAAGACTGGTAGTCAAGGATTGGCCGACCAGCTTTCACATGTCTGATATACTGACACACTGACGATTCGTATGGGACTATCTGTGGATGCATCTGTCACAATCAATCCTAGGCTTTTACGCCTATTGTACTCTGACTCCAGCACGGCTCTGGCAGTATATGTATTTTTATTTTATTGACGCACTGGCAACGTTCGGCTTCAATTTCCATGTGCTAACTTAGCCGACAGTGATGCACCCAATTTGTTGATCACCATCTCCCGGTCGTGGGATCGAACCGCCATTCTGCAACTCCGCATAGCATCAGCAACCAGGCATCTGTCCACTGGACCACCGCACCAAGACTGGTAGTCAAGGATTGGCCGACCAGCTTTCACATGTCTGATATACTAACACTAATTTAACTGGGCGCTGTTTAACAGCTGACGTGTATAGTTTTCTGGAAATTTATATTCAGAGAGTGCAGTGATCGAGCTATCTCAACACAGGCAAAGCGTGGGTGGAGCTTATCTAGAGATGGGCGGGGCATAGCTAAAGCTGGATTCTTCTATCAACGACTGTTTCTCGTTTATGCGTAATGATATAACAAAGCTCAATAGTTTATTAATACTTATATTTGTATTGCTTGCATGATTTTATAGAGTAATATTTACCGCACATTTTGAAAAATACTCTAATTCTGTGAGCGTTGTTAGTGAATAAATACAGTCTGGGATAATACATTCGCTCTTCATTTATCTATTTTAACAGTGGAATACATATGTCACATGACTCATCTTAGGTCTGTACCATTGCTGATAATCTTATACATCGCGATACAGCGTATTATTGTGGTTGCGATGTTGCGAACCTGAAAATATAAAAAAATCGCTAAGAATCGAGGTGTTATGCTATTAATCTAAAATCGCAAAGCTTTATGAAATACACCAACGCGCCAGCTTTGCATTTGAAATCCACTGGTGCTAGTCAAGCTTTCTCTAACGTTAACCGTTATCGCTTTCATGCCAGTATGTTAATTACGAATTTGGCAGAATGAGTGTTTCACATTTTCGAAACAATGTTGCTGAAAGTCGTTGCTGTGTTATGCAAGAACAGTGTACAACACCATTGTATTCATAGTAAAAGCTCCAGTTATCATATGAACAGAGATTGAAATTAACAATCTGAAGAAACTTGGTTTTGAATTGGTTCTTTGTGTCTCCAGTTGGCGCAGTAATTGGTGAATCCAATCTGTCACTCATGTATATAATGTCATAATCAATGACGTCACATGTAGGATGACGTCACAATCAGAATGCGTAATGAACGATATATCTAATCTAAATCCGCCATGAACTATCAAAAGTCCGCCAAGTGGACAAATTGTATGTCTTTACCATTTAATAAACATTCTGTTGAATATTTTGAAACTAATTTAACTGGGCACTGTTGTTGCCATAGACAAACGTTGCATGTTACAATTGATAAGCGGTAATTCGCTGTCTTAAGTTTGATAAGAGTTCTATCAGCTTCGTTTAATTTTAATAAGTCTGGCTCTAAACAGATTTCTAATTTAAATATTCTATGTTTCGCCCCCTAGATAAACTAGTTAACCCCTCCAGTGATAACTTAACGCGTTAATGGTCAATACCGCAAAAAACGGACTATGTAGTGGTCTGAAGGAACAATTATTTGAGATTTTACCACTGGAATGACTGGCTCGGTTACCGAGCCAGTCACTCCAGGGGTAAAATTTCAAAAATAGTCTTCTCTCAGGCGGAAAATAGACACTATCTAAGAAAAAAACTAGATTTTCTTGACCATTTTCATGGTCAAGCTGGCCAAAACAATAGCTCCAGTAGCGGTCTTGAGTAAGGCTTCGCGGTATGACATAATGCCAACCTGGTGACGGTGTCAATTTTCAAACCGGTTTGAACCGTATATCGGTTTCATGGGGTGGGTGGGGCCAGGGATGAGTGTGTACAATTAGCGTATGTAATATTCTTTTGATAAGCATGTAGCAACTATACATGCGTTGTCTGGAACGTTTGACCCAAAATTGACGCGGCAACACACTCCCAGCAACAACTTAATTTTTAGACTATTTTCAGTTTTGACGTTTGTTTATAGCAACCCTTCGGGGAAGCAGCGCAACCCTTTGGGGAAGCACCTCTCAGAGTGAGTCATGGCCCAAATACACCTCAGTGTGAGCGGCCAATAAACCACATAACCTACCTACCTACCTAGCTACCTACCTACCTACCTACCTACCTACCTACTGGGGAAGTAGTAATAGCCTGAAATACAAACAAGCGTGAATGGGACATGGAATCAGGGACTCGATAGACGCCAATCAAACCAATAACTTCTAATTACGCCTGTAATTGTTAAAATCTAGCTTCTTATCGACGAACAATAATCTGTGTTCCATTTACAATCGATTATATATCGTGATTAACATTGTGAAAGTTGGCGAGCACCTTAATTCTAATGCACGAGATGTATCGTGTGTTTAATCATCACTCGTCGAACAACGGGATATATACCTTAACTGCCTCTAAGCAGTTAAACAACGTGCTATTATTTTTAGACTGCTTGTTGTACTCTTATTTTAACATTCTGGTGAAGAGCGGTCATCGAATCATATCGTTTACACATCCTAGTAATGATGATTTTGTCCAGTTACAAGGGGTGGGTATGATTAGAGCAAACATTTGTGTCAACAGCGCTTCTAAGACGTTACAAGGGGTGGGTATAATTAGAGCAAACATTTGTGTCAACAGCGCTTCTAAGCCGTTACACGGGGTGGGTATAATTAGAGCAAACATTTGGGTCAACAGCGCTTCTAAGCCGTTACAAGGGGTGGGTATGATTAGAGCAAACGTTTGTGTCAACAGCGCTTCTAAGCCGTTACAAGGGGTGGGTATGATTAGAGCAAACGTTTGTGTCAACAGCGCTTCTAAGCCGTTACAAGGGGTGGGTATAATTAGAGCAAACATTTGGGTCAACAGCGCTTCTAAGCCGTTACAAGGGGTGGGTATGATTAGAGCAAACGTTTGTGTCAACAGCGCTTCTAAGCCGTTACAAGGGGTGGGTATGATTAGAGCAAACGTTTGTGTCAACAGCGCTTCTAAGCCGTTACAAGGGGTGGGTATGATTAGAGCAAACGTTTGTGTCAACAGCGCTTCTAAGCCGGTACAAGGGGTGGGTATGATTAGAGCAAACGTTTGTGTCAACAGCGCTTCTAAGCCGTTACGAGGGGTGGGTATGATTAGGGCAAACGTTTGTGTCAACAGCGCTTCTAAGCCGTTACAAGGGGTGGGTATGATTAGAGCAAACGTTTGTGTCAACAGCGCTTCTAAGCCGTTACAAGGGGTGGGTATGATTAGAGCAAACATTTGTGTCAACAGCGCTTCTAAGCCGTTACAAGGGGTGGGTATAATTAGAGCAAACATTTGTGTCAACAGCGCTTCTAAGCCGTTACAAGGGGTGGGTATGATTAGAGCAAACGTTTGTGTCAACAGCGCTTCTAAGCCGTTACAAGGGGTGGGTATGATTAGAGCAAACGTTTGTGTCAACAGCGCTTCTAAGCCGTTACAAGGGGTGGGTATGATTAGAGCAAACGTTTGTGTCAACAGCGCTTCTAAGCCGTTACAAGGTGTGGGTATGATTAGAGCAAACGTTTGTGTCAACAGCGCTTCTAAGCCGTTACAAGGGGTGGGTATGATTAGAGCAAACGTTTGTGTCAACAGCGCTTCTAAGCCGTTACAAGGGGTGGGTATGATTAGAGCAAACGTTTGTGTCAACAGCGCTTCTAAGCCGTTACAAGGGGTGGGTATGATTAGAGCAAACGTTTGTGTCAACAGCGCTTCTAAGCCGTTACAAGGGGTGGGTATGATTAGAGCAAACGTTTGTGTCAACAGCGCTTCTAAGCCGTTACAAGGGGTGGGTATGATTAGAGCATACGTTTGTGTCAACAGCGCTTCTAAGCCGTTACAAGGGGTGGGTATGATTAGAGCAAACGTTTGTCTCAACAGCGCTTCTAAGCCGTTACAAGGGGTGGGTATGATTAGAGCAACCGTTTGTGTCAACAGCGCTTCTAAGCCGTTACAAGGGGTGGGTATGATTAGAGCAAACGTTTGTGTCAACAGCGCTTCTAAGCCGTTACAAGGGGTGGGTATGATTAGAGCAAACGTTTGTGTCAACAGCGCTTCTAAGCCGTTACAAGGGGTGGGTATGATTAGAGCAAACGTTTGTGTCAACAGCGCTTCTAAGCCGGTACAAGGGGTGGGTATGATTAGAGCAAACGTTTGTGTCAACAGCGCTTCTAAGCCGTTACGAGGGGTGGGTATGATTAGGGCAAACGTTTGTGTCAACAGCGCTTCTAAGCCGTTACAAGGGGTGGGTATGATTAGAGCAAACGTTTGTGTCAACAGCGCTTCTAAGCCGTTACAAGGGGTGGGTATGATTAGAGCAAACATTTGTGTCAACAGCGCTTCTAAGCCGTTACAAGGGGTGGGTATAATTAGAGCAAACATTTGTGTCAACAGCGCTTCTAAGCCGTTACAAGGGGTGGGTATGATTAGAGCAAACGTTTGTGTCAACAGCGCTTCTAAGCCGTTACAAGGGGTGGGTATGATTAGAGCAAACGTTTGTGTCAACAGCGCTTCTAAGCCGTTACAAGGGGTGGGTATGATTAGAGCAAACGTTTGTGTCAACAGCGCTTCTAAGCCGTTACAAGGTGTGGGTATGATTAGAGCAAACGTTTGTGTCAACAGCGCTTCTAAGCCGTTACAAGGGGTGGGTATGATTAGAGCAAACGTTTGTGTCAACAGCGCTTCTAAGCCGTTACAAGGGGTGGGTATGATTAGAGCAAACGTTTGTGTCAACAGCGCTTCTAAGCCGTTACAAGGGGTGGGTATGATTAGAGCAAACGTTTGTGTCAACAGCGCTTCTAAGCCGTTACAAGGGGTGGGTATGATTAGAGCAAACGTTTGTGTCAACAGCGCTTCTAAGCCGTTACAAGGGGTGGGTATGATTAGAGCATACGTTTGTGTCAACAGCGCTTCTAAGCCGTTACAAGGGGTGGGTATGATTAGAGCAAACGTTTGTCTCAACAGCGCTTCTAAGCCGTTACAAGGGGTGGGTATGATTAGAGCAACCGTTTGTGTCAACAGCGCTTCTAAGCCGTTACAAGGGGTGGGTATGATTAGAGCAAACGTTTGTGTCAACAGCGCTTCTAAGCCGTTACAAGGAGTGGATATGATTAGAGCAAACGTTTGTGTCAACAGCGCTTCTAAGCCGTTACAAGGGGTGGGTATGATTAGAGCAAACGTTTGTGTCAACAGCGCTTCTAAGCCGTTACAAGGGGTGGGTATGATTAGAGCAAACGTTTGTGTCAACAGCGCATCTAAGCCGTTACAAGGGGTGGGTATGATTAGAGCAAACGTTTGTGTCAACAGCGCTTCTAAGCCGTTACAAGGGGTGGGTATGATTAGAGCAAACGTTTGTGTCAACAGCGCTTCTAACCCATTACAAGGGGTGGATATGATTAGAGCAAACGTTTGTGTCAACAGCGCTTTTAAGCCGTTACAGGGGTGGGTATAATTAGAGCAAACATTTGTGTCAACAGCGCTTCTAAGCCGTTACAAGAGGTGGGTATGATTAGAGCAAACATTTGTGTCAACAGCGCTTCTAAGCCGTTACAAGGGGTGGGTATAATTAGAGCAAACATTTGTGTCAACAGCGCTTCTAAGCCGTTACAAGGGGTGGGTATGATTAGAGCAAACGTTTGTGTCAACAGCGCTTCTAAGCCGTTACAAGGGGTGGGTATGATTAGAGCAAACATTTGTGTCAACAGCGCTTCTAAGCCGTTACAAGGGGTGGGTATGATTAGAGCAAACGTTTGTGTCAACAGCGCTTCTAAGCCGTTACAAGGGGTGGGTATGATTAGAGCAAACGTTTGTGTCAACAGCGCTTCTAAGCCATTACAAGGGGTGGGTATGATTAGAGCAAACGTTTGTGTCAACAGCGCTTCTAAGCCGTTACAAGGGGTGGGTATGATTAGAGCAAACGTTTGTGTCAACAGCGCTTCTAAGCCATTACAAGGGGTGGGTATGATTAGAGCAAACGTGTGTGTCAACAGCGCTTCTAAGCCGTTACAAGGGGTGGGTATGATTAGAGCAAACGTTTGTGTCAACAGCGCTTCTAAACCGTTACATGGGGTGGGTATGATTAGAGCAAACATTTGTGTCAACAGCGCTTCTAAGCCGTTACAAGGGGTGGGTATGATTAGAGCAAACATTTGTGTCAACAGCACTTCTAAGCCGTTACAAGGGGTGGGTATGATTAGAGCAAACATTTGGGTCAACAGCGCTTCTAAGCCGTTACAAGGGGTGGGTATAATTAGAGCAAACATTTGTGTCAACAGCGCTTCTAAGCCGTTACAAGGGGTGGGTATAATTAGAATTTTGAAAATTCTGAGCCAGCGCCTTAACCATATTACTACCTACCAGCCAGTGCCAGTTCTATTATTTTATTGACTTACTAACCAACTAATTATGTGCACCTATCTATACCGTCGGGCAAATCTGTCATTCCACTCATCAATCAATATGGTCTGTCTTCTCAAATTGTGGTTTTGTAATTGGGAGTTGGATGGGATGGATGGATGGATGGATGGAAGGACAGGTGGTCTGGATGGATGGATGGAGAGATGGATGGAGGATCTGGATGGATGGATGGTCTGACTGATGGATGGATGGATGGTATGGATGGTTCTGGATGGAGGGGTGGGTGGCTGGCTGGGTGGGTGGGTGGCTGGATGGATGGATGGATGAATGGATGGAGTGATGGATGGAAGGACAGGTGGTCTGGATGGATGGATGTGGGAATAGAGGATCTGGATGGATGGATGGTCTGACTGATGGATGGATGGTTAGGGATGGAAAGATGAATGGATGGATGGATGGGTGGGTGGGTGGGTGGGTGGGTGGGTTGGTGGATGGAAGGAAGGATGGACGGATGGATGGAAGGAAGGATGGAAGGATGGAAGGGCAGGTGGTCTGAATGGATGGATGGAGGGATGGATGTAGGATCTGGATGTATGGATGGTTCTGGATGGATGGGTGGGTGGTATGGGTGGGTGAATGGGTGGTATGGATGGATGAATAGATGGATGGAAGGACAGATGGTATTGATGGATGGATAGAGGGATGGAGGGATGGATGGATGGAGGGTCTGGATGAATGGAATGTCTGACTGATGGATGGTTCTGGATGGATGGGTGGATGGGTGAATGGATTGATGGATCAGACTCCTCCTTCCTTCACTCCACTCCTCCTTCTTTCAGCCCTTCATTCCCTCTCCTCTTTCCCGTCCTTCCCTCCAATTTTCCCCAGATTGGGGAAAGATTTTGAAATTAGGTTTACTGAAAGTTTTATTGCTGTGAGAAACAACAAAATACATTCAGCAGCACAATACTCAAAATTAGTTTTTAAAGAATTTTCAGTATTAAAATTAAAAAAGAAATTCTTAATAAAATTGACAAAATCATTCCCAGTTTAAAGCTTAGTTCTAGCTGAATAAATCAAACATTGAAAACAATACCAATCTGGCGCCTTTGAAGAATAGAAAACAATTCACTGAATTAATGGCCTAGGTTTGATCCTTTGATCAATGACTTCTCAATCAAGCGAGTGACACCCAAACCTCACTCGGAAACCCTAGAGCTCAATCAATAGCAAAGGGCATAACACAATTGAATCTAGCACCTATGGTGGCCTGAATCTTTATTGAAAATAAGTTAGCTAACTTCAAAGCAATTGAGTAATTTTCGAAGACAATCCCCTAAAGCCAGCCACCCTAATAAATAGACAGGAATTATGATGGAAGGACAGATTTGTTCTCAAGGCTCTGAAGAAGGTTATTCTTAACCGAAACCGGTCAGCCAAGCACGACGGTATCATAAAATTGTGAGTTATATATTAATTGCTATTATTGTATTTGTTGTATGTTTAAATATTAAAATGCTAATAATCCTTCATCTTCCATTTCAGGTATAGTTAAATTGTGTAGGCTTGTAAACTTAGTAGGCTTGTGGTTCTATGTAGGCTTGTAGATGTAATTATTCATCACTCAAATTTCAGGTTTTAATTTTTAGATCAGCCCTTTAATTTAAACTAGACAATTGTTGGTTAGAGCTTGATTATCTCCCTTGCTTAGATTTGTTGACTGGTCCAGTTGTTGCTAAATTTGTTGGTTTTTGATCATTTATTAGAGCATAATATCACCATGGCTAGAACGAGCAAGGGCAAGAGACGGAATGTCAACCATGAGGACAGCAGTCCGTCTCCTCCCCAGGCTCGACTAGTCAAGTGCTATTGTATGATAATACAATGTTTTCACCACATAGGTGTCCTAACCAGCAATTTGGGCTCCAACACCCTGCCAACCGGTCTGAGCAGGAAGGTGAGCGAACTCTGCCGTTTCATTAAGCCAGCTATGCCAAATATAGAGGTAGTAAGTGACATCAAGAAAGTTAACTTTGTTTGGGCAAATTCCATCATTCGAGCTATGATAGACCATTACAATTTCAGTTTAGGCACCATCATGTCCGAAATTATCATAGCTCAGACCGCGCCAAACCTTAATTTAGGTAAGGCAAAATCAACTGCCATTAGATGGGCAAAAGCCAACTATGGCAAAAAACTTCACGTCAAATCAATCGAAGCATTCTATCAATTTATTAGGCCTTTCGACCCACACTTTCAACAGAAAGCACAAAATTGCCAAGTTACCACCCCTACTGCAAGGTCATCCCAGACCGTACCAGTCATTCCACCACCTTCAGAACTCAGGAAACGGCTCAGGTCACCGACCGATAGCCCCCCACCAGTGAAGAGAACGGATACTCGGCCATCACCGATATTCCTATTAGACTCTCCTGTGGACCCTCTTCAGATTCCTCTACCTGACTCCCCACCACCCTTGTCTCCAGAGGAGTTCCCTCCCCTTCCACGGAGAGTCGATGCTAATCAGAAATCTGGTCCAAGGACCAAATCAACTCCTGTGGATCCTAGTAAGATACCACTACCAGACACCCCGCCTCCACTGTCTTCAGATGAATTACCTCCCCTTCCACAGAGAGCAAAGGATGACAGAAAATCTGGTCTAAGGACCAGATCAACACCTTTGACTCAAAAGGGTGTCAGTACCCCAGTGCCAGTGGCCAAACTACCTCAACCAAATTTCACCCCTACACCGTGTAGAAACAGCATCAATCATCAAAATAAACTCAAGAAAACTACACACTTAGAAGCTAATTCTTTCTGGAAATTTCGGTATGAGGTAGACCACAAACATGAATGGCGACTCCCTGTCTTGACGAAAAAAATCTTGATCCTTGGCTCCTCCAATCTAAGCCGTATAAATGTGAAACCCCATTCAGACACCCAGATAGCTTGCTATCCAGGGGCAAAATTGTGCCATGCTAGGACTATTGTCAAAAAATACATGGACTCCTATCAGCCAGAGAAAATCATCATAAACATTGGCATAAATGATAAGGATGAGCCTATGTCTGTAACTGCCCAACGAGTCCAACTCCTACTCAGTACCATTCGTTCAAAATTTCCAGATGCAAAGGTTTATTTCACTAAACTGAACTACTCTCAACATCTAACTGCAAAGCAGAAAAGGACCTTAGCATTTATCAATTCATCTGTAGAATCCCTGCGTATAAAGGTCTCTGTCATCCCTAGTCTACCAATTTCTGATTTTGAAGTAGTCCAGGATAATATCCATTGGAGTGAAAAAACTGCTAATGCATTGTATTATAGCTGGTTAACCTTTCTTAATTTAAACTAACCGAGGGTCAGGGTACTAACCACCCCGGTATCGGGCTAGGTAGTGATATTGTTAATCTCACTGGCGCTACATTAACTGAAGCAGAAAAATCAATACTCAATCGTGGCCTAACATTTGTACCAACTCCTAGGCCCAAATTAGGCATAGATGCACTTTTAGATAATGGCTCAATGGAAGTTCTTGAATTTTCCCACCGTGTCAAATTAGCCGACTTTTTTCGAAACTCGAAAAGTAATATTCTGCCATTCGTTGAAAGAACTGGCTGGGCACCAGACTCAAAATTAGTCGATCCAGCGATCCCCGACAGTATAAAAATTGTAAAAGAACGTATTGAAAATGTTGAATTTCCGAAAAATCATAAAAATTTGTCATATGAGGAACGTCAAGCCTTAACAGGATTGCGTAAAAACAATGACATTGTCATTAAACCTGCTGATAAGGGATCTGCTGCAGTAATAATGCTTAAAGACAACTACATTCGTGAAGCACATCGTCAACTCAGTAATCCAAAACATTACCAAAAATTAGACGAACCACTCTGGCAAAATAACTGCGACAATTTTAATGAAATTCTCCAAAATATGGTTGATAACAAGAGTTTAACGCAGAAACAGTTTAAATACCTCGTTGCGAAACGAGACTCAAAACCACGTACATTTTATCTGTTACCCAAAATTCATAAGGCTATTGATTCTTGGTCAGATCCTATGATACCACCAGGACGACCTATTATATCGGATTGTGGTTCTGAATCCTATAGGATCAGTGAAATCATTGATTATCACCTACAACCAATTGCGAATAGACATTTTAGCTTCTTGAAAAATACTGACGACTTTCTGTCGCAGGTCTCTGAGATCTCGATACCTCCAAATTCATTTTTAATTACGCTCGACATCGATGCAATGTACACAAACATTGACATCGAAAAGGGTTTGAATTCTGTCCGTAAAGCGTTTGAAAAATACCCTGATAACAATAGGCCCACTGGCGAAATATTAGCTCTCTTAGAGCTAAGCTTAAAGGGCAATGATTTTGAATTCGCGGGTGAAACATACCAACAAATTTGCGGCTGCGCAATGGGTAAGCGTTTCAGTCCGAGTTTTGCCAACATCTATGTAGCAGAGTGGGAGGAGGATGCGCTTAGCAAATGTCCGAAACAGCCTCTCTTTTATCGCAGGTACCTCGATGATATTTTCATTATTTGGCATCATACAAATGAAGAATTTAATGAATTTTTCACCATTTTGAACAATCATGACCCGAATATCAAGCTAAAAGCCAACATTGACCAAATGTCCGTAGACTTTTTAGATTTAACGCTATACAAAGGTGTAATGTATGACACAACGGGACACCTTGATTATAAAGTATATTTTAAGCCCACAGATTCTCATCAACTACTTCACAAGAAATCCTTCCATCCACCTCATACCTTTAAAGGAATTGTAAAATCACAAATCATCCGTTTTCATAGAAATTCGAGTGATAGAAAAAACTTTGAATCTGCATGCTCTCTATTATTCAAGGCCCTCAAGCCGAGAGGCTATTCATCTAGATTTTTGCGCAAAATTAAGTCTGATACTTTACAGGATTTGGAAACTATCCCTGATAATGCTGCGGATCACAGGCCTACCAAGATTCGTCACAATCGTCCAATCACAGGCGCAGGAGAATCTCGGAAATGTGGAAAGAAAAGGTGTAAATTAGACCTACTTCTTCCAAATCAAAAAACGTTTATGAGCTTTCAGAACAAAAACAAATTTCAAATTCAGTCTAATTTAGATTGCGATTCCGAAAACGTCATTTATGTAATATCTTGTAAATTGTGCCAAAAGCAATATGTCGGTGAAACCAAATGCCCATTAAGATGGCGAGCTACTAGACACCTTTGCGATATTAGACATGAAAAAGACACGCATGTCGCTGAACACTTTAACCTTCCTGGCCATTCAGTCGCTCGGGACTTCGAAATTATACCCATTGAACGACCACCTCTCTCAAATACCACTGATGAAACTGATAAACAAAGGAAACTTAGAGAATCATTTTGGATTAAGCAATTAGAAACAGAATGGCCGAGGGGCATAAATGTGGACCCCGGTATTGCTGATCAGCGTGAAATAATTCCATTCACTCTGACATACAATCGAAAAAATGTAGAAATTGCCGAAATTTTGAAAGATGAATATCATAAATTACAGAATAATCTAAGACAGCCTCTCAATTTGCGCCCAGTAATAGCATTTAGGAAAAATCCAAATCTACGTGACATATTGGTAAAATCGAAATTAACTGGATAAACATCATCATCTTAAAGTTGTCCAATATTTATAAGGCCATCTCGCCTCTAGAAAACAAAAATAACAAATCTCAGGCAATAAAATAAATAAAAAATATTTTCAATTTTTTGAAAATTCTGCGCCAGCGCCTTAACCATATTACTACCTACCAGCCAGTGCCAGTTCTATTATTTTATTGACTTACTAACCAACTAATTATGTGCACCTATCTATACCGTCGGGCAAATCTGTCATTCCACTCATCAATCAATATGGTCTGTCTTCTCAAATTGTGGTTTTGTAATTGGGAGTTGGATGGGATGGATGGATGGATGGATGGAAGGACAGGTGGTCTGGATGGATGGATGGAGAGATGGATGGAGGATCTGGATGGATGGATGGTCTGACTGATGGATGGATGGATGGTATGGATGGTTCTGGATGGAGGGGTGGGTGGCTGGCTGGGTGGGTGGGTGGCTGGATGGATGGATGGATGAATGGATGGAGTGATGGATGGAAGGACAGGTGGTCTGGATGGATGGATGTGGGAATAGAGGATCTGGATGGATGGATGGTCTGACTGATGGATGGATGGTTAGGGATGGAAAGATGAATGGATGGATGGATGGGTGGGTGGGTGGGTGGGTGGGTGGGTGGGTTGGTAGATGGAAGGAAGGATGGACGGATGGATGGAAGGAAGGATGGAAGGATGGAAGGGCAGGTGGTCTGAATGGATGGATGGAGGGATGGATGTAGGATCTGGATGTATGGATGGTTCTGGATGGATGGGTGGGTGGTATGGGTGGGTGAATGGGTGGTATGGATGGATGAATAGATGGATGGAAGGACAGATGGTATTGATGGATGGATAGAGGGATGGAGGGATGGATGGATGGAGGGTCTGGATGAATGGAATGTCTGACTGATGGATGGTTCTGGATGGATGGGTGGATGGGTGAATGGATTGATGGATCAGACTCCTCCTTCCTTCACTCCACTCCTCCTTCTTTCAGCCCTTCATTCCCTCTCCTCTTTCCCGTCCTTCCCTCCAATTTTCCCCAGATTGGGGAAAGATTTTGAAATTAGGTTTACTGAAAGTTTTATTGCTGTGAGAAACAACAAAATACATTCAGCAGCACAATACTCAAAATTAGTTTTTAAAGAATTTTCAGTATTAAAATTAAAAAAGAAATTCTTAATAAAATTGACAAAATCATTCCCAGTTTAAAGCTTAGTTCTAGCTGAATAAATCAAACATTGAAAACAATACCAATCTGGCGCCTTTGAAGAATAGAAAACAATTCACTGAATTAATGGCCTAGGTTTGATCCTTTGATCAATGACTTCTCAATCAAGCGAGTGACACCCAAACCTCACTCGGAAACCCTAGAGCTCAATCAATAGCAAAGGGCATAACACAATTGAATCTAGCACCTATGGTGGCCTGAATCTTTATTGAAAATAAGTTAGCTAACTTCAAAGCAATTGAGTAATTTTCGAAGACAATCCCCTAAAGCCAGCCACCCTAATAAATAGACAGGAATTATGATGGAAGGACAGATTTGTTCTCAAGGCTCTGAAGAAGGTTATTCTTAACCGAAACCGGTCAGCCAAGCACGACGGTATCATAAAATTGTGAGTTATATATTAATTGCTATTATTGTATTTGTTGTATGTTTAAATATTAAAATGCTAATAATCCTTCATCTTCCATTTCAGGTATAGTTAAATTGTGTAGGCTTGTAAACTTAGTAGGCTTCTGGTTCTATGTAGGCTTGTAGATGTAATTATTCATCACTCAAATTTCAGGTTTTAATTTTTAGATCAGCCCTTTAATTTAAACTAGACAATTGTTGGTTAGAGCTTGATTATCTCCCTTGCTTAGATTTGTTGACTGGCCCAGTTGTTGCTAAATTTGTTGGTTTTTGATCATTTATTAGAGCATAATATCACCATGGCTAGAACGAGCAAGGGCAAGAGACGGAATGTCAACCATGAGGACAGCAGTCCGTCTCCTCCCCAGGCTCGACTAGTCAAGTGCTATTGTATGATAATACAATGTTTTCACCACATAGGTGTCCTAACCAGCAATTTGGGCTCCAACACCCTGCCAACCGGTCTGAGCAGGAAGGTGAGCGAACTCTGCCGTTTCATTAAGCCAGCTATGCCAAATATAGAGGTAGTAAGTGACATCAAGAAAGTTAACTTTGTTTGGGCAAATTCCATCATTCGAGCTATGATAGACCATTACAATTTCAGTTTAGGCACCATCATGTCCGAAATTATCATAGCTCAGACCGCGCCAAACCTTAATTTAGGTAAGGCAAAATCAACTGCCATTAGATGGGCAAAAGCCAACTATGGCAAAAAACTTCACGTCAAATCAATCGAAGCATTCTATCAATTTATTAGGCCTTTCGACCCACACTTTCAACAGAAAGCACAAAATTGCCAAGTTACCACCCCTACTGCAAGGTCATCCCAGACCGTACCAGTCATTCCACCACCTTCAGAACTCAGGAAACGGCTCAGGTCACCGACCGATAGCCCCCCACCAGTGAAGAGAACGGATACTCGGCCATCACCGATATTCCTATTAGACTCTCCTGTGGACCCTCTTCAGATTCCTCTACCTGACTCCCCACCACCCTTGTCTCCAGAGGAGTTCCCTCCCCTTCCACGGAGAGTCGATGCTAATCAGAAATCTGGTCCAAGGACCAAATCAACTCCTGTGGATCCTAGTAAGATACCACTACCAGACACCCCGCCTCCACTGTCTTCAGATGAATTACCTCCCCTTCCACAGAGAGCAAAGGATGACAGAAAATCTGGTCTAAGGACCAGATCAACACCTTTGACTCAAAAGGGTGTCAGTACCCCAGTGCCAGTGGCCAAACTACCTCAACCAAATTTCACCCCTACACCGTGTAGAAACAGCATCAATCATCAAAATAAACTCAAGAAAACTACACACTTAGAAGCTAATTCTTTCTGGAAATTTCGGTATGAGGTAGACCACAAACATGAATGGCGACTCCCTGTCTTGACGAAAAAAATCTTGATCCTTGGCTCCTCCAATCTAAGCCGTATAAATGTGAAACCCCATTCAGACACCCAGATAGCTTGCTATCCAGGGGCAAAATTGTGCCATGCTAGGACTATTGTCAAAAAATACATGGACTCCTATCAGCCAGAGAAAATCATCATAAACATTGGCATAAATGATAAGGATGAGCCTATGTCTGTAACTGCCCAACGAGTCCAACTCCTATTCAGTACCATTCGTTCAAAATTTCCAGATGCAAAGGTTTATTTCACTAAACTGAACTACTCTCAACATCTAACTGCAAAGCAGAAAAGGACCTTAGCATTTATCAATTCATCTGTAGAATCCCTGCGTATAAAGGTCTCTGTCATCCCTAGTCTACCAATTTCTGATTTTGAAGTAGTCCAGGATAATATCCATTGGAGTGAAAAAACTGCTAATGCATTGTATTATAGCTGGTTAACCTTTCTTAATTTAAACTAACCGAGGGTCAGGGTACTAACCACCCCGGTATCGGGCTAGGTAGTGATATTGTTAATCTCACTGGCGCTACATTAACTGAAGCAGAAAAATCAATACTCAATCGTGGCCTAACATTTGTACCAACTCCTAGGCCCAAATTAGGCATAGATGCACTTTTAGATAATGGCTCAATGGAAGTTCTTGAATTTTCCCACCGTGTCAAATTAGCCGACTTTTTTCGAAACTCGAAAAGTAATATTCTGCCATTCGTTGAAAGAACTGGCTGGGCACCAGACTCAAAATTAGTCGATCCAGCGATCCCCGACAGTATAAAAATTGTAAAAGAACGTATTGAAAATGTTGAATTTCCGAAAAATCATAAAAATTTGTCATATGAGGAACGTCAAGCCTTAACAGGATTGCGTAAAAACAATGACATTGTCATTAAACCTGCTGATAAGGGATCTGCTGCAGTAATAATGCTTAAAGACAACTACATTCGTGAAGCACATCGTCAACTCAGTAATCCAAAACATTACCAAAAATTAGACGAACCACTCTGGCAAAATAACTGCGACAATTTTAATGAAATTCTCCAAAATATGGTTGATAACAAGAGTTTAACGCAGAAACAGTTTAAATACCTCGTTGCGAAACGAGACTCAAAACCACGTACATTTTATCTGTTACCCAAAATTCATAAGGCTATTGATTCTTGGTCAGATCCTATGATACCACCAGGACGACCTATTATATCGGATTGTGGTTCTGAATCCTATAGGATCAGTGAAATCATTGATTATCACCTACAACCAATTGCGAATAGACATTTTAGCTTCTTGAAAAATACTGACGACTTTCTGTCGCAGGTCTCTGAGATCTCGATACCTCCAAATTCATTTTTAATTACGCTCGACATCGATGCAATGTACACAAACATTGACATCGAAAAGGGTTTGAATTCTGTCCGTAAAGCGTTTGAAAAATACCCTGATAACAATAGGCCCACTGGCGAAATATTAGCTCTCTTAGAGCTAAGCTTAAAGGGCAATGATTTTGAATTCGCGGGTGAAACATACCAACAAATTTGCGGCTGCGCAATGGGTAAGCGTTTCAGTCCGAGTTTTGCCAACATCTATGTAGCAGAGTGGGAGGAGGATGCGCTTAGCAAATGTCCGAAACAGCCTCTCTTTTATCGCAGGTACCTCGATGATATTTTCATTATTTGGCATCATACAAATGAAGAATTTAATGAATTTTTCACCATTTTGAACAATCATGACCCGAATATCAAGCTAAAAGCCAACATTGACCAAATGTCCGTAGACTTTTTAGATTTAACGCTATACAAAGGTGTAATGTATGACACAACGGGACACCTTGATTATAAAGTATATTTTAAGCCCACAGATTCTCATCAACTACTTCACAAGAAATCCTTCCATCCACCTCATACCTTTAAAGGAATTGTAAAATCACAAATCATCCGTTTTCATAGAAATTCGAGTGATAGAAAAAACTTTGAATCTGCATGCTCTCTATTATTCAAGGCCCTCAAGCCGAGAGGCTATTCATCTAGATTTTTGCGCAAAATTAAGTCTGATACTTTACAGGATTTGGAAACTGTCCCTGATAATGCTGCGGATCACAGGCCTACCAAGATTCGTCACAATCGTCCAATCACAGGCGCAGGAGAATCTCGGAAATGTGGAAAGAAAAGGTGTAAATTAGACCTACTTCTTCCAAATCAAAAAACGTTTATGAGCTTTCAGAACAAAAACAAATTTCAAATTCAGTCTAATTTAGATTGCGATTCCGAAAACGTCATTTATGTACTATCTTGTAAATTGTGCCAAAAGCAATATGTCGGTGAAACCAAATGCCCATTAAGATGGCGAGCTACTAGACACCTTTGCGATATTAGACATGAAAAAGACACGCATGTCGCTGAACACTTTAACCTTCCTGGCCATTCAGTCGCTCGGGACTTCGAAATTATACCCATTGAACAACCACCTCTCTCAAATACCACTGATGAAACTGATAAACAAAGGAAACTTAGAGAATCATTTTGGATTAAGCAATTAGAAACAGAATGGCCGAGGGGCATAAATGTGGACCCCGGTCTTGCTGATCAGCGTGAAATAATTCCATTCACTCTGACATACAATCGAAAAAATGTAGAAATTGCCGAAATTTTGAAAGATGAATATCATAAATTACAGAATAATCTAAGACAGCCTCTCAATTTGCGCCCAGTAATAGCATTTAGGAAAAATCCAAATCTACGTGACATATTGGTAAAATCGAAATTAACTGGATAAACATCATCATCTTAAAGTTGTCCAATATTTATAAGGCCATCTCGCCTCTAGAAAACAAAAATAACAAATCTCAGGCAATAAAATAAATAAAAAATATTTTCAATTTTTTGAAAATTCTGAGCCAGCGCCTTAACCATATTACTACCTACTGGGGAAGTAGTAATAGCCTGAAATACAAACAAGCGTGAATGGGACATGGAATCAGGGACTCGATAGACGCCAATCAAACCAATAACTTCTAATTACGCCTGTAATTGTTAAAATCTAGCTTCTTATCGACGAACAATAATCTGTGTTCCATTTACAATCGATTATATATCGTGATTAACATTGTGAAAGTTGGCGAGCACCTTAATTCTAATGCACGAGATGTATCGTGTGTTTAATCATCACTCGTCGAACAACGGGATATATACCTTAACTGCCTCTAAGCAGTTAAACAACGTGCTATTATTTTTAGACTGCTTGTTGTACTCTTATTTTAACATTCTGGTGAAGAGCGGTCATCGAATCATATCGTTTACACATCCTAGTAATGATGATTTTGTCCAGTTACAAGGGGTGGGTATGATTAGAGCAAACATTTGTGTCAACAGCGCTTCTAAGACGTTACAAGGGGTGGGTATAATTAGAGCAAACATTTGTGTCAACAGCGCTTCTAAGCCGTTACACGGGGTGGGTATAATTAGAGCAAACATTTGGGTCAACAGCGCTTCTAAGCCGTTACAAGGGGTGGGTATGATTAGAGCAAACGTTTGTGTCAACAGCGCTTCTAAGCCGTTACAAGGGGTGGGTATGATTAGAGCAAACGTTTGTGTCAACAGCGCTTCTAAGCCGTTACAAGGGGTGGGTATAATTAGAGCAAACATTTGGGTCAACAGCGCTTCTAAGCCGTTACAAGGGGTGGGTATGATTAGAGCAAACGTTTGTGTCAACAGCGCTTCTAAGCCGTTACAAGGGGTGGGTATGATTAGAGCAAACGTTTGTGTCAACAGCGCTTCTAAGCCGTTACAAGGGGTGGGTATGATTAGAGCAAACGTTTGTGTCAACAGCGCTTCTAAGCCGGTACAAGGGGTGGGTATGATTAGAGCAAACGTTTGTGTCAACAGCGCTTCTAAGCCGTTACGAGGGGTGGGTATGATTAGGGCAAACGTTTGTGTCAACAGCGCTTCTAAGCCGTTACAAGGGGTGGGTATGATTAGAGCAAACGTTTGTGTCAACAGCGCTTCTAAGCCGTTACAAGGGGTGGGTATGATTAGAGCAAACATTTGTGTCAACAGCGCTTCTAAGCCGTTACAAGGGGTGGGTATAATTAGAGCAAACATTTGTGTCAACAGCGCTTCTAAGCCGTTACAAGGGGTGGGTATGATTAGAGCAAACGTTTGTGTCAACAGCGCTTCTAAGCCGTTACAAGGGGTGGGTATGATTAGAGCAAACGTTTGTGTCAACAGCGCTTCTAAGCCGTTACAAGGGGTGGGTATGATTAGAGCAAACGTTTGTGTCAACAGCGCTTCTAAGCCGTTACAAGGTGTGGGTATGATTAGAGCAAACGTTTGTGTCAACAGCGCTTCTAAGCCGTTACAAGGGGTGGGTATGATTAGAGCAAACGTTTGTGTCAACAGCGCTTCTAAGCCGTTACAAGGGGTGGGTATGATTAGAGCAAACGTTTGTGTCAACAGCGCTTCTAAGCCGTTACAAGGGGTGGGTATGATTAGAGCAAACGTTTGTGTCAACAGCGCTTCTAAGCCGTTACAAGGGGTGGGTATGATTAGAGCAAACGTTTGTGTCAACAGCGCTTCTAAGCCGTTACAAGGGGTGGGTATGATTAGAGCATACGTTTGTGTCAACAGCGCTTCTAAGCCGTTACAAGGGGTGGGTATGATTAGAGCAAACGTTTGTCTCAACAGCGCTTCTAAGCCGTTACAAGGGGTGGGTATGATTAGAGCAACCGTTTGTGTCAACAGCGCTTCTAAGCCGTTACAAGGGGTGGGTATGATTAGAGCAAACGTTTGTGTCAACAGCGCTTCTAAGCCGTTACAAGGAGTGGATATGATTAGAGCAAACGTTTGTGTCAACAGCGCTTCTAAGCCGTTACAAGGGGTGGGTATGATTAGAGCAAACGTTTGTGTCAACAGCGCTTCTAAGCCGTTACAAGGGGTGGGTATGATTAGAGCAAACGTTTGTGTCAACAGCGCATCTAAGCCGTTACAAGGGGTGGGTATGATTAGAGCAAACGTTTGTGTCAACAGCGCTTCTAAGCCGTTACAAGGGGTGGGTATGATTAGAGCAAACGTTTGTGTCAACAGCGCTTCTAACCCATTACAAGGGGTGGATATGATTAGAGCAAACGTTTGTGTCAACAGCGCTTTTAAGCCGTTACAGGGGTGGGTATAATTAGAGCAAACATTTGTGTCAACAGCGCTTCTAAGCCGTTACAAGGGGTGGGTATGATTAGAGCAAACATTTGTGTCAACAGCGCTTCTAAGCCGTTACAAGGGGTGGGTATAATTAGAGCAAACATTTGTGTCAACAGCGCTTCTAAGCCGTTACAAGGGGTGGGTATGATTAGAGCAAACGTTTGTGTCAACAGCGCTTCTAAGCCGTTACAAGGGGTGGGTATGATTAGAGCAAACATTTGTGTCAACAGCGCTTCTAAGCCGTTACAAGGGGTGGGTATGATTAGAGCAAACGTTTGTGTCAACAGCGCTTCTAAGCCGTTACAAGGGGTGGGTATGATTAGAGCAAACGTTTGTGTCAACAGCGCTTCTAAGCCGTTACAAGGGGTGGGTATGATTAGAGCAAACGTTTGTGTCAACAGCGCTTCTAAGCCGTTACAAGGGGTGGGTATGATTAGAGCAAACGTTTGTGTCAACAGCGCTTCTAAGCCATTACAAGGGGTGGGTATGATTAGAGCAAACGTGTGTGTCAACAGCGCTTCTAAGCCGTTACAAGGGGTGGGTATGATTAGAGCAAACGTTTGTGTCAACAGCGCTTCTAAGACGTTACAAGGGGTGGGTATGATTAGAGCAAACGTTTGTGTCAACAGCGCTTCTAAGCCGTTACAAGGGGTGGGTATGATTAGAGCAAACGTTTGTGTCAACAGCGCTTCTAAGCCGTTACAAGGGGTGGGTATGATTAGAGCAAACATTTGGGTCAACAGCGCTTCTAAGCCGTTACAAGGGGTGGGTATAATTAGAGCAAACATTTGTGTCAACAGCGCTTCTAAGCCGTTACAAGGGGTGGGTATAATTAGAGCAAACATTTGTGTCAACAGCGCTTCTAAGCCGTTACAAGGGGTGGGTATAATTAGAGCAAACGTTTGTGTCAACAGCGCTTCTAAGCCGTTACAAGGGGTGGGTATGATTAGAGCAAACGTTTGTGTCAACAGCGCTTCTAAGCCGTTACAAGGGGTGGGTATAATTAGAGCAAACATTTGTGTCAACAGCGCTTCTAAGCCGTTACAAGGGGTGGGTATAATTAGAGCAAACATTTGTGTCAACAGCGCTTCTAAACCGTTACAAGGGGTGGGTATGATTAGAGCAAACATTTGTGTCAACAGCGCTTCTAAGCCGTTACAAGGGGTGGGTATGATTAGAGCAAACATTTGTGTCAACAGCGCTTCTAAGCCATTACAAGGGGTGGGTATAATTAGAGCAAACATTTGTGTCAACAGCGCTTCTAAGCCGTTACAAGGGGTGGGTATAATTAGAGCAAACATTTGTGTCAACAGCGCTTCTAAGCCGTTACAAGGGGTGGGTATAATTAGAGCAAACATTTGTGTCAACAGCGCTTCTAAGCAGTTACAAGGGGTGGGTATAATTAGAGCAAACATTTGTGTCAACAGCGCTTCTAAGCCGTTACAACGGGTGGGTATAATTAGAGCAAACATTTGTGTCAACAGCGCTTCTAAGCCGTTACAAGGGGTGGGTATAATTAGAGCAAACGTTTGTGACAACAGCGCTTCTAGGCCGTTACAAGGGGTGGGTATAATTAGAGCAAACGTTTGTGACAACAGCGCTTCTAAGCCGTTACAAGGGGTGGGTATAATTAGAGCAAACATTTGTGTCAACAGCGCTTCTAAGCCGTTACAAGGGGTGGGTATAATTAGAGCAAACATTTATGTCAACAGCGCTTCTAAGCCGTTACAAGGGGTGGGTATAATTAGAGCAAACATTTGTGTCAACAGCGCTTCTAAGCCGTTACAAGGGGTGGGTATAATTAGAGCAAACATTTGTGTCAACAGCGCTTCTAAGCGTTACATGGGGTTGGTATAATTAGAGCAAACATTTGTGTCAACAGCGCTTCTAAGCCGTTACAAGGGGTGGGTATAATTAGAGCAAACGTTTGTGTCAACAGCGCTTCTAAGCCGTTAGAAGGGGTGGGTATAATTAGAGCAAACATTTGTGTCAACAGCGCTTCTAAGCCATTACAAGGGGTGGGTATGATTAGAGCAAACGTTTGTGTCAACAGCGCTTCTAAGCCATTACAAGGGGTGGGTATGATTAGAGCAAACGTGTGTGTCAACAGCGCTTCTAAGCCGTTACAAGGGGTGGGTATGATTAGAGCAAACGTTTGTGTCAACAGCGCTTCTAAGCCGTTACAAGGGGTGGGTATGATTAGAGCAAACGTTTGTGTCAACAGCGCTTCTAAGCCGTTACAAGGGGTGGGTATAATTAGAGCAAACGTTTGTGTCAACAGCGCTTCTAAGCCGTTACAAGGGGTGGGTATGATTAGAGCAAACATTTGGGTCAACAGCGCTTCTAAGCCGTTACAAGGGGTGGGTATGATTAAAGCAAACATTTGTGTCAACAGCGCTTCTAAGCCGTTACAAGGGGTGGGTATAATTAGAGCAAACATTTGTGTCAACAGCGCTTCTAAGCCGTTACAAGGGGTGGGTATAATTAGAGCAAACGTTTGTGTCAACAGCGCTTCTAAGCCGTTACAAGGGGTGGGTATGATTAGAGCAAACGTTTGTGTCAACAGCGCTTCTAAGCCGGTACAAGGGGTGGGTATAATTAGAGCAAACATTTGTGTCAACAGCGCTTCTAAGCCGTTACAAGGGGTGGGTATAATTAGAGCAAACATTTGTGTCAACAGCGCTTCTAAACCGTTACAAGGGGTGGGTATGATTAGAGCAAACATTTGTGTCAAAAGCGCTTCTAAGCCGTTACAAGGGGTGGGGATGATTAGAGCAAACATTTGTGTCAACAGCGCTTCTAAGCCATTACAAGGGGTGGGTATAATTAGAGCAAACATTTGTGTCAACAGCGCTTCTAAGCCGTTACAAGGGGTGGGTATAATTAGAGCAAACATTTGTGTCAACAGCGCTTCTAAGCCGTTACAAGGGGTGGGTATAATTAGCGCAAACATTTGTGTCAACAGCGCTTCTAAGCCGTTACAACGGGTGGGTATAATTAGAGCAAACATTTGTGTCAACAGCGCTTCTAAGCCGTTACAAGGGGTGGGTATAATTAGAGCAAACGTTTGTGACAACAGCGCTTCTAGGCCGTTACAAGGGGTGGGTATAATTAGAGCAAACGTTTGTGACAACAGCGCTTCTAAGCCGTTACAAGGGGTGGGTATAATTAGAGCAAACATTTGTGTCAACAGCGCTTCTAAGCCGTTACAAGGGTTGGGTATAATTAGAGCAAACATTTATGTCAACAGCGCTTCTAAGCCGTTACAAGGGGTGGGTATAATTAGAGCAAACATTTGTGTCAACAGCGCTTCTAAGCCGTTACAAGGGGTGGGTATAATTAGAGCAAACATTTGTGTCAACAGCGCTTCTAAGCGTTACATGGGGTTGGTATAATTAGAGCAAACATTTGTGTCAACAGCGCTTCTAAGCCGTTACAAGGGGTGGGTATAATTAGAGCAAACGTTTGTGTCAACAGCGCTTCTAAGCCGTTAGAAGGGGTGGGTATAATTAGAGCAAACAATTGTGTCAACAGCGCTTCTAAGCCGTTACAAGGGGTGGGTATAATTAGAGCAAACATTTGTGTCAACAGCGCTTCTAAGCCGTTACAAGGGGTGGGTATGATTAGAGCAAACATTTGTGTCAACAGCGCTTCTAAGCCGTTACAAGGGGTGGGTATGATTAGAGCAAACATTTGTGTCAACAGCGCTTCTAAGCCGTTACAAGGGGTGGGTATAATTAGAGCAAACATTTGTGTCAACAGCGCTTCTAAGCCGTTACAAGGGGTGGGTATAATTAGAGCAAACATTTGTGTCAACAGCGCTTCTAAGCCGTTACAAGGGGTGGGTATAATTAGAGCAAACATTTGTGTCAACAGCGCTTCTAAGCCGTTACAAGGGGTGGGTATGATTAGAGCAAACATTTGGGTCAACAGCGCTTCTAAGCCGTTACAAGGGGTGGGTATAATTAGAGCAAACATTTGTGTCAACAGCGCTTCTAAGCCATTACAAGGGGTGGGTATGATTAGAGCAAACATTTGTGTCAACAGCGCTTCTAAGCCGTTACAAGGGGTGGGTATGATTAGAGCAAACATTTGGGTCAACAGCACTTCTAAGCCGTTACAAGGGGTGGGTATGATTAGAGCAAACATTTGTGTCAACAGCGCTTCTAAGCCGTTACAAGGGGTGGGTATAATTAGAGCAAACGTTTGGGTCAACAGCGCTTCTAAGCCGTTACAAGGGGTGGGTATAATTAGAGCAAACATTTGTGTCAACAGCGCTTCTAAGCCGTTACAAGGGGTGGGTATAATTAAAGCAAACGTTTGTGTCAACAGCGCTTCTAAGCCGTTACAAGGGGTGGGTATAATTAGAGCAAATGTTTGTGTCAACAGCGCTTCTAAGCCGTTACAAGGGGTGGGTATAATTAGAGCAAACGTTTGGGTCAACAGCGCTTCTAAGCCGTTACAAGGGGTGGGTATAATTAGAGCAAACATTTGTGTCAACAGCGCTTCTAAGCCGCTACAAGGGGTGGGTATAATTAAAGCAAACGTTTGTGTCAACAGCGCTTCTAAGCCGTTACAAGGGGTGGGTATAATTAGAGCAAATGTTTGTGTCAACAGCGCTTCTAAGCCGTTACAAGGGGTGGGTATGATTAGAGCAAACATTTGTGTCAACAGCGCTTCTAAGCCGTTACAAGGGGTGGGTACAATTAGAGCAAACATTTGTGTCAACAGCGCTTCTAAGCCGTTACAAGGGGTGGGTATAATTAGAGCAAACGTTTGTGTCAACAGCGCTTCTAAGCCGTTACAAGGGGTGGGTATGATTAGAGCAAACATTTGTGTCAACAGCGCTTCTAAGCCGTTACAAGGGGTGGGTATAATTAGAGCAAACATTTGTGTCAACAGCGCTTCTAAGCCGTTACAAGGGGTGGGTATAATTAGAGCAAACATTTGTGTCAACAGCGCTTCTAAGCCGTTACAAGGGGTGGGTATAATTAGAGCAAACGTTTGTGTCAACAGCGCTTCTAAGCCGTTACAAGGGGTGGGTATAATTAGAGCAAACATTTGTGTCAACAGCGCTTCTAAGCCGTTACAAGGGGTGGGTATAATTAGAGCAAACATTTGTGTCAACAGCGCTTCTAAGCCGTTACAAGGGGTGGGTATAATTAGAGCAAACATTTGTGTCAACAGCGCTTCTAAGCCGTTACAAGGGGTGGGTATAATTATAGCAAACATTTGTGTCAACAGCGCTTCGAAGCCGTTACAAGGGGTGGGTATGATTAGAGCAAACATTTGTGTCAACAGCGCCTCTAAGCCGTTACAAGGGGTGGGTATAATTAAGCAAACATTTGTGTCAACAGCGCTTCTAAGCCGTTACAAGGGGTGGGTATAATTAGAGCAAACGTTTGTGTCAACAGCGCTTCTAAGCCGTTACAAGGGGTGGGTATAATTAGAGCAAACGTTTGTGTCAACAGCGCTTCTAAGCCGTTACAAGGGGTGGGTATGATTAGAGCAAACATTTGGGTCAACAGCGCTTCTAAGCCGTTACAAGGGGTGGGTATGATTAGAGCAAACATTTGTGTCAACAGCGCTTCTAAGCCGTTACAAGGGGTGGGTATAATTAGAGCAAACATTTGTGTCAACAGCGCTTCTAAGCCGTTACAAGGGGTGGGTATAATTAGAGCAAACGTTTGTGTCAACAGCCCTTCTAAGCCGTTACAAGGGGTGGGTATGATTAGAGCAAACGTTTGTGTCAACAGCGCTTCTAAGCCGTTACAAGGGGTGGGTATAATTAGAGCAAACATTTGTGTCAACAGCGCTTCTAAGCCGTTACAAGGGGTGGGTATAATTAGAGCAAACATTTGTGTCAACAGCGCTTCTAAGCCGTTACAAGGGGTGGGTATGATTAGAGCAAACATTTGTGTCAACAGCGCTTCTAAGCCGTTACAAGGGGTGGGTATGATTAGAGCAAACATTTGTGTCAACAGCGCTTCTAAGCCATTACAAGGGGTGGGTATAATTAGAGCAAACATTTGTGTCAACAGCACTTCTAAGCCGTTACAAGGGGTGGGTATAATTAGAGCAAACATTTGTGTCAACAGCGCTTCTAAGCCGTTACAAGGGGTGGGTATAATTAGAGCAAACATTTGTGTCAACAGCGCGTCTAAGCCGTTACAACGGGTGGGTATAATTAGAGCAAACATTTGTGTCAACAGCGCTTCTAAGCCGTTACAAGGGGTGGGTATAATTAGAGCAAACGTTTGTGTCAACAGCGCTTCTAAGCCGTTACAAGGGGTGGGTATAATTAGAGCAAACATTTGTGTCAACAGCGCTTCTAAGCCGTTACAAGGGGTGGGTATAATTAGAGCAAACATTTATGTCAACAGCGCTTCTAAGCCGTTACAAGGGGTGGGTATAATTAGAGCAAACATTTGTGTCAACAGCGCTTCTAAGCCGTTACAAGGGGTGGGTATAATTAGAGCAAACATTTGTGTCAACAGCGCTTCTAAGCCGTTACATGGGGTGGGTATAATTAGAGCAAACATTTGTGTCAACAGCGCTTCTAAGCCGTTACAAGGGGTGGGTATAATTAGAGCAAACGTTTGTGTCAACATCGCTTCTAAGCCGTTAGAAGGGGTGTGTATAATTAGAGCAAAGATTTGTGTCAACAGCGCTTCTAAGCCGTTACAAGGGGTGGGTATAATTAGAGCAAACATTTGTGTCAACAGCGCTTCTAAGCCGTTACAAGGGGTGGGTATGATTAGAGCAAACATTTGTGTCAACAGCGCTTCTAAGCCGTTACAAGGGGTGGGTATGATTAGAGCAAACATTTGTGTCAACAGCGCTTCTAAGCCGTTACAAGGGGTGGGTATAATTAGAGCAAACATTTGTGTCAACAGCGCTTCTAAGCGGTTACAAGTGGTGGGTATAATTAGAGCAAACATTTGTGTCAACAGCGCTTCTAAGCCGTTACAAGGGGTGGGTATAATTAGAGCAAACATTTGTGTCAACAGCGCTTCTAAGCCGTTACAAGGGGTGGGTACTTCTAAGCCGCTACAAGGGGTGGGTATAATTAGAGCAAACATTTGTGTCAACAGCGCTTCTAAGCCATTACAAGGGGTGGGTATGATTAGAGCAAACATTTGTGTCAACAGCGCTTCTAAGCCGTTACAAGGGGTGGGTATAATTAAAGCAAACGTTTGTGTCAACAGCGCTTCTAAGCCGTTACAAGGGGTGGGTATATTTAGAGCAAACATTTGGGTCAACAGCGCTTCTAAGCCGTTACAAGGGGTGGGTATAATTAGAGCAAACATTTGGGTCAACAGCGCTTCTAAGCCGTTACAAGGGGTGGGTATAATTAGAGCAAACATTTGTGTCAACAGCGCTTCTAAGCCGTTACAAGGGGTGGGTATAATTAGAGCAAACATTTGTGTCAACAGCGCTTCTAAGCCGTTACAAGGGGTGGGTATAATTAGAGCAAACATTTGGGTCAACAGCGCTTCTAAGCCGTTACAAGGGGTGGGTATAATTAAAGCAAACATTTGGGTCAACAGCGCTTCTAAGCGTTACAAGGCGTGGGTATAATTAGAGCAAACATTTGGGTCAACAGCGCTTCTAAGCCGTTACAAGGGGTGGGTATGATTAGAGCAAACATTTTTGTCAACAGCGCTTCTAAGCCGTTACAAGGGGTGGGTATAATTAGAGCAAACATTTGTGTCAACAGCGCTTCTAAGCCGTTACAAGGGGTGGGTATAATTAGAGCAAACATTTGTGTCAACAGCGCTTCTAAGCCGTTACAAGGGGTGGGTATAATTAGAGCAAACATTTGGGTCAACAGCGCTTCTAAGCCGTTACAAGGGGTGGGTATAATTAGAGCAAACATTTGTGTCAACAGCGCTTCTAAGCCGTTACAAGGGGTGGGTATAATTAGAGCAAACATTTGTGTCAACAGCGCTTCTAAGCCGTTACAAGGGGTGGGTATAATTAGAGCAAACATTTGTGTCAACAGCGCTTCTAAGCCGTTACAAGGGGTGGGTATAATTAGAGCAAACATTTGGGTCAACAGCGCTTCTAAGCCGTTACAAGGGGTGGGTATAATTAGAGCAAACATTTGGGTCAACAACGCTTCTAAGCCGTTACAAGGGGTGGGTATAATTAGAGCAAACATTTGGGTCAACAGCGCTTCTAAGCCGTTACAAGGGGTGGGTATGATTAGAGCAAACATTTGTGTCAACAGCGCTTCTAAGCCGTTACAAGGGGTGGGTATAATTAGAGCAAACATTTGTGTCAACAGCGCTTCTAAGCCGTTACAAGGGGTGGGTATAATTAGAGCAAACATTTGTGTCAACAGCGCTTCTAAGCCGTTACAAGGGGTGGGTATAATTAGAGCAAACATTTGTGTCAACAGCGCTTCTAAGCCGTTACAAGGGGTGGGTATAATTAGCGCAAACATTTGGGTCAACAGCGCTTCTAAGCCGTTACAAGGGGTGGGTATAATTAGAGCAAACATTTGTGTCAACAGCGCCTCCAAGCCGTTACAAGGGGTGGGTATAATTAGAGCAAACATTTGGGTCAACAGCGCTTCTAAGCCATTACAAGGGGTGGGTATAATTAGAGCAAACATTTGTGTCAACAGCGCTTCTAAGCCGTTACAAGGGGTGGGTATAATTAGAGCAAACATTTGGGTCAACAGCGCTTCTAAGCCGTTACAAGGGGTGGGTATGATTAGAGCAAACATTTGGGTCAACAGCGCTTCTAAGCCGTTACAAGGGGTGGGTATGATTAGAGCAAACATTTGGGTCAACAGCGCCTCTAAGCCGTTACAAGTGGTGGGTATAATTAGAGCAAACATTTGGGTCAACAGCGCTTCTAAGCCATTACAAGGGGTGAGTATCATTAGAGCAAACATTTGGGTCAACAGCGCTTCTACGCCGTTACAAGGGGTGGGTATAATTAGAGCAAACATTTGGGTCAACAGCGCTTCTAAGCCGTTACAAGGGGTGGGTATAATTAGAGCAAACATTTGTGTCAACAGCGCTTCTAAGCCGTTACAAGGGGTGGGTATAATTAGAGCAAACATTTGTGTCAACAGCGCTTCTAAGCCGTTACAAGGGGTGGGTATAATTAGAGCAAACATTTGTGTCAACAGCGCTTCTAAGCCGTTACAAGGGGTGGGTATAATTATAGCAAACATTTGTGTCAACAGCGCTTCGAAGCCGTTACAAGGGGTGGGTATGATTAGAGCAAACATTTGTGTCAACAGCGCCTCTAAGCCGTTACAAGGGGTGGGTATAATTAAGCAAACATTTGTGTCAACAGCGCTTCTAAGCCGTTACAAGGGGTGGGTATAATTAGAGCAAACGTTTGTGTCAACAGCGCTTCTAAGCCGTTACAAGGGGTGGGTATAATTAGAGCAAACGTTTGTGTCAACAGCGCTTCTAAGCCGTTACAAGGGGTGGGTATGATTAGAGCAAACATTTGGGTCAACAGCGCTTCTAAGCCGTTACAAGGGGTGGGTATGATTAGAGCAAACATTTGTGTCAACAGCGCTTCTAAGCCGTTACAAGGGGTGGGTATAATTAGAGCAAACATTTGTGTCAACAGCGCTTCTAAGCCGTTACAAGGGGTGGGTATAATTAGAGCAAACGTTTGTGTCAACAGCCCTTCTAAGCCGTTACAAGGGGTGGGTATGATTAGAGCAAACGTTTGTGTCAACAGCGCTTCTAAGCCGTTACAAGGGGTGGGTATAATTAGAGCAAACATTTGTGTCAACAGCGCTTCTAAGCCGTTACAAGGGGTGGGTATAATTAGAGCAAACATTTGTGTCAACAGCGCTTCTAAGCCGTTACAAGGGGTGGGTATGATTAGAGCAAACATTTGTGTCAACAGCGCTTCTAAGCCGTTACAAGGGGTGGGTATGATTAGAGCAAACATTTGTGTCAACAGCGCTTCTAAGCCATTACAAGGGGTGGGTATAATTAGAGCAAACATTTGTGTCAACAGCACTTCTAAGCCGTTACAAGGGGTGGGTATAATTAGAGCAAAAATTTGTGTCAACAGCGCTTCTAAGCCGTTACAAGGGGTGGGTATAATTAGAGCAAACATTTGTGTCAACAGCGCGTCTAAGCCGTTACAACGGGTGGGTATAATTAGAGCAAACATTTGTGTCAACAGCGCTTCTAAGCCGTTACAAGGGGTGGGTATAATTAGAGCAAACGTTTGTGTCAACAGCGCTTCTAAGCCGTTACAAGGGGTGGGTATAATTAGAGCAAACATTTGTGTCAACAGCGCTTCTAAGCCGTTACAAGGGGTGGGTATAATTAGAGCAAACATTTATGTCAACAGCGCTTCTAAGCCGTTACAAGGGGTGGGTATAATTAGAGCAAACATTTGTGTCAACAGCGCTTCTAAGCCGTTACAAGGGGTGGGTATAATTAGAGCAAACATTTGTGTCAACAGCGCTTCTAAGCCGTTACATGGGGTGGGTATAATTAGAGCAAACATTTGTGTCAACAGCGCTTCTAAGCCGTTACAAGGGGTGGGTATAATTAGAGCAAACGTTTGTGTCAACATCGCTTCTAAGCCGTTAGAAGGGGTGTGTATAATTAGAGCAAAGATTTGTGTCAACAGCGCTTCTAAGCCGTTACAAGGGGTGGGTATAATTAGAGCAAACATTTGTGTCAACAGCGCTTCTAAGCCGTTACAAGGGGTGGGTATGATTAGAGCAAACATTTGTGTCAACAGCGCTTCTAAGCCGTTACAAGGGGTGGGTATGATTAGAGCAAACATTTGTGTCAACAGCGCTTCTAAGCCGTTACAAGGGGTGGGTATAATTAGAGCAAACATTTGTGTCAACAGCGCTTCTAAGCGGTTACAAGTGGTGGGTATAATTAGAGCAAACATTTGTGTCAACAGCGCTTCTAAGCCGTTACAAGGGGTGGGTATAATTAGAGCAAACATTTGTGTCAACAGCGCTTCTAAGCCGTTACAAGGGGTGGGTACTTCTAAGCCGCTACAAGGGGTGGGTATAATTAGAGCAAACATTTGTGTCAACAGCGCTTCTAAGCCATTACAAGGGGTGGGTATGATTAGAGCAAACATTTGTGTCAACAGCGCTTCTAAGCCGTTACAAGGGGTGGGTATAATTAAAGCAAACGTTTGTGTCAACAGCGCTTCTAAGCCGTTACAAGGGGTGGGTATATTTAGAGCAAACATTTGGGTCAACAGCGCTTCTAAGCCGTTACAAGGGGTGGGTATAATTAGAGCAAACATTTGGGTCAACAGCGCTTCTAAGCCGTTACAAGGGGTGGGTATAATTAGAGCAAACATTTGTGTCAACAGCGCTTCTAAGCCGTTACAAGGGGTGGGTATAATTAGAGCAAACATTTGTGTCAACAGCGCTTCTAAGCCGTTACAAGGGGTGGGTATAATTAGAGCAAACATTTGGGTCAACAGCGCTTCTAAGCCGTTACAAGGGGTGGGTATAATTAAAGCAAACATTTGGGTCAACAGCGCTTCTAAGCGTTACAAGGCGTGGGTATAATTAGAGCAAACATTTGGGTCAACAGCGCTTCTAAGCCGTTACAAGGGGTGGGTATGATTAGAGCAAACATTTTTGTCAACAGCGCTTCTAAGCCGTTACAAGGGGTGGGTATAATTAGAGCAAACATTTGTGTCAACAGCGCTTCTAAGCCGTTACAAGGGGTGGGTATAATTAGAGCAAACATTTGTGTCAACAGCGCTTCTAAGCCGTTACAAGGGGTGGGTATAATTAGAGCAAACATTTGGGTCAACAGCGCTTCTAAGCCGTTACAAGGGGTGGGTATAATTAGAGCAAACATTTGTGTCAACAGCGCTTCTAAGCCGTTACAAGGGGTGGGTATAATTAGAGCAAACATTTGTGTCAACAGCGCTTCTAAGCCGTTACAAGGGGTGGGTATAATTAGAGCAAACATTTGTGTCAACAGCGCTTCTAAGCCGTTACAAGGGGTGGGTATAATTAGAGCAAACATTTGGGTCAACAGCGCTTCTAAGCCGTTACAAGGGGTGGGTATAATTAGAGCAAACATTTGGGTCAACAACGCTTCTAAGCCGTTACAAGGGGTGGGTATAATTAGAGCAAACATTTGGGTCAACAGCGCTTCTAAGCCGTTACAAGGGGTGGGTATGATTAGAGCAAACATTTGTGTCAACAGCGCTTCTAAGCCGTTACAAGGGGTGGGTATAATTAGAGCAAACATTTGTGTCAACAGCGCTTCTAAGCCGTTACAAGGGGTGGGTATAATTAGAGCAAACATTTGTGTCAACAGCGCTTCTAAGCCGTTACAAGGGGTGGGTATAATTAAAGCAAACATTTGTGTCAACAGCGCTTCTAAGCCGTTACAAGGGGTGGGTATAATTAGCGCAAACATTTGGGTCAACAGCGCTTCTAAGCCGTTACAAGGGGTGGGTATAATTAGAGCAAACATTTGTGTCAACAGCGCCTCCAAGCCGTTACAAGGGGTGGGTATAATTAGAGCAAACATTTGGGTCAACAGCGCTTCTAAGCCATTACAAGGGGTGGGTATAATTAGAGCAAACATTTGTGTCAACAGCGCTTCTAAGCCGTTACAAGGGGTGGGTATAATTAGAGCAAACATTTGGGTCAACAGCGCTTCTAAGCCGTTACAAGGGGTGGGTATGATTAGAGCAAACATTTGGGTCAACAGCGCTTCTAAGCCGTTACAAGGGGTGGGTATGATTAGAGCAAACATTTGGGTCAACAGCGCCTCTAAGCCGTTACAAGTGGTGGGTATAATTAGAGCAAACATTTGGGTCAACAGCGCTTCTAAGCCATTACAAGGGGTGAGTATCATTAGAGCAAACATTTGGGTCAACAGCGCTTCTACGCCGTTACAAGGGGTGGGTATAATTAGAGCAAACATTTGGGTCAACAGCGCTTCTAAGCCGTTACAAGGGGTGGGTATAATTAGAGCAAACATTTGGGTCAACAGCGCTTCTAAGCCGTTACAAGGGGTGGGTATAATTAGAGCAAACATTTGGGTCAACAGCGC
>JAVVLW010002105.1:0-5000 GCA_034401795.1 Chaetoderma sp. LZ-2023a | reverse complement strand
GTCGATGCCTAGGCATACAATGTATCTCGACCAAACGAGTATAATACATGCAACATCATTATCATTACGCTTAATAAATAAAAGTGATTAATGATAATGTTACGGTATAAATATTATACAATGAAATTTTTATACAGCTTAGACTGTTTAATTAATATTGAAAATATTGGCAGGATGAGCCAAGGCAATGCACTCGAGCTTGAAAGGTGATGGGAAAAGCTTTTAAATTGCTATATGTGCACAATCTACCTCAAGGCGAAACACAGTGTTGTCAACAGAGAATGTTTCCCTAATTACTTCTCCAAAGAAAGTTTCCAATGAACTGAGTATGTCGCCTTGAGGTGTAGATACTTCGCTTCCCTGTGGTACGTGTTACTGAAAGGTATCATAACTCTTAAAATATATTTTCTACATAGTGTCAATACACGTAAGAATAAGACAAATTTGCAATGCGTTTCACTCCAATCTCAGGCCTAACACGTGTATGACGCGGGAGCGTGCATTTGCGTGTGCGCGCATGTATGCTACATGGTGACAATGTATGAGTATATTTAGTTGCTGTACAATTTCTTGAGGGATATCGGTCGCACGCTACGTAGCGAGGAATATCGTGCATGATTATTGGGGTCTTGTGAATAAAAATGTATTCGTGTTTTCTTATTATCAACTAAAATCTACCAGTTGCATGAATATAATTTTGAACTGCGATAAAAATAGTTTTGTTGTCAGCAATAGATAGTGATGCGTCCCATTTGCATAACAGCGCGCATGTCAGTGGTTCAAAATGGCGTAGCTGCTGAAATTAGTAGCTATACTAGCCGTCAACATGCTGTTGAATATTTTGAAACCAATATTACTGGGTGCTGTTGCTGCCATAGTCAAATTAGTTTCAAAATATTCAACAGCTTACGTGTATAGTTTTCTGGAAATTGCTAGTCTTGGAGTTCAGGGATCGCTCGATCCCAACACAAGCGATGCGTGGGTGGAGTTACCTAGAGATGGCCGGGGCATAGCTAAACTGGAGAGGTCCATTGATGGCTATTCTCATTCTGCTGATAGTGTCACTCATGATGCAGTCTTCCACCATTGTGGATGTGAATTACTTGTCTGTCAGAGCTACGTTAAGGATGGATGTTAGAAAAGGATTCCATCATACGTAAACCAAACATTTGGTGAAACATATAATTCATTTCAAATGCGTGTTGCTAATATGAGAGATGAGAGCTTTTTGTAGTAGTGAAGTGGTCTTGTTAATTCATCAACATGCAAGCTACTGAGGAAAGTCAAATGTATTTTGTCATTATATATTACATATGCTATATATTGTCCTGATACATTGTATGGAAGAGGAGGGGAGAAGGAGGAGGAGGAGGAGGATGTATGTATGTATGTATTTTTATTTTATTGACGCACTGGCAACGTGTGGCTTCAATTTCCATGTGCTAACTTAGCCGACAGTGCTGCACCCGTTAGTTTAATTTGTTGATCACCATCTCCCGGTCGGGGGATCGAACCGTCATCCTGCAACTCCGCATAGCATCAGCAACCAGGCATCTTTCCACTGGACCACCGCACCAAGACTAAAAGTCAAGGATTGGCCGACCAGCTTTCACATGTCTGATATACTGACACACTGACGATTCATATGGGACTATCTGTGGATGCATCTGTCACAATCAATCCTAGGCTTTTACGCCTATTGTACTCTGACTCCAGCACGGCTCTGGCAGTATATGTATTTTTATTTTATTGACGCACTGGCAACGTGTGGCTTCAATTTCCATGTGCTAACTTAGCCGACAGTGCTGCACCCGTTAGTTTAATTTGTTGATCACCATCTCCCGGTCGGGGGATCGAACCGTCATCCTGCAACTCCGCATAGCATCAGCAACCAGGCATCTTTCCACTGGACCACCGCACCAAGACTAAAAGTCAAGGATTGGCCGACCAGCTTTCACATGTCTGATATACTGACACACTGACGATTCATATGGGACTATCTGTGGATGCATCTGTCACAATCAATCCTAGGCTTTTACGCCTATTGTACTCTGACTCCAGCACGGCTCTGGCAGTATATGTATTTTTATTTTATTGACGCACTGGCAACGTGTGGCTTCAATTTCCATGTGCTAACTTAGCCGACAGTGCTGCACCCGTTAGTTTAATTTGTTGATCACCATCTCCCGGTCGGGGGATCGAACCGTCATCCTGCAACTCCGCATAGCATCAGCAACCAGGCATCTTTCCACTGGACCACCGCACCAAGAGTAAAGTCAAGGATTGGCCGACCAGCTTTCACATGTCTGATATACTGACACACTGACGATTCATATGGGACTATCTGTGGATGCATCTGTCACAATCAATCCTAGGTTTTTACGCCTATTGTACTCTGACTCCAGCACGGCTCTGGCAGTATATGTATTTTTATTTATTGACGCACTGGCAACGTGCGCTTCAATTTCCATGTGCTAACTTAGCCGACAGTGATGCACCCGTTAGTTTAATTTGTTGATCACCATCTCCCGGTCGGGGGATCGAACCGCCATTCTGCAACTCCGCATAGCATCAGCAACCAGGCATCTTTCCACTGGACCACCGCACCAAGACTTTTAAGTCAAGGATTGGCCGACCAGCTTTCACATGTCTGATATACTGACACACTGACGATTCATATGGGACTATCTGTGGATGCATCTGTCACAATCAATCCTAGGCTTTTACGCCTATTGTACTCTGACTCCAGCACGGCTCTGGCAGTATATGTATTTTTATTTTATTGACGCACTGGCAACGTGCGGCTTCAATTTCCATGTGCTAACTTAGCCGACAGTGATGCACCCGTTAGTTTAATTTGTTGATCACCATCTCCCGGTCGGGGGATCGAACCGCCATTCTGCAACTCCGCATAGCATCAGCAACCAGGCATCTTTTCTCTGGACCACCGCACCAAGACTTTTAAGTCAAGGATTGGCCGACCAGCTTTCACATGTCTGATATACTGACACACTGACGATTCATATGGGACTATCTGTGGATGCATCCGTCACAATCAATCCTAGGCTTTTACGCCTATTGTACTCTGACTCCAGCACGGCTCTGGCAGTATATGTATTTTTATTTTATTGACGCACTGGCAACGTGCGGCTTCAATTTCCATGTGCTAACTTAGCCGACAGTGATGCACCCGTTAGTTTAATTTGTTGATCACCATCTCCCGGTCGGGGGATCGAACCGCCATTCTGCAACTCCGCATAGCATCAGCAACCAGGCATCTTTCCACTGGACCACCGCACCAAGACTTTTAAGTCAAGGATTGGCCGACCAGCTTTCACATGTCTGATATACTGACACACTGACGATTCATATGGGACTATCTGTGGATGCATCTGTCACAATCAATCCTAGGCTTTTACGCCTATTGTACTCTGACTCCAGCACGGCTCTGGCAGTATATGTATTTTTATTTTATTGACGCACTGGCAACGTGCGGCTTCAATTTCCATGTGCTAACTTAGCCGACAGTGATGCAATCGTTAGTTTAATTTGTTGATCACCATCTCCGGGTCGGTGGATCGAACCGCCATTCTGCAACTCCGCATAGCATCAGCAACCAGGCATCTTTCCACTGGACCACCGCACCAAGACTAAAGTCAAGGATTGGCCGACCAGCTTTCACATGTCTGATATACTGACACACTGACGATTCATATGGGACTATCTGTGGATGCATCTGTCACAATCAATCCTAGGCTTTTACGCCTATTGTACTCTGACTCCAGCACGGCTCTGGCAGTATATGTATTTTTATTTATTGACGCACTGGCAACGTGCGGCTTCAATTTCCATGTGCTAACTTAGCCGACAGTGATGCACCCGTTAGTTTAATTTGTTGATCACCATCTCCCGGTCGGGGGATCGAACCACCATTCTGCAACTCCGCATAGCATCAGCAACCAGGCATCTTTCCACTGGACCACCGCACCAAGACTTTTAAGTCAATGATTGGCCGACCAGCTTTCACATGTCTGATATACTGACACACTGACGATTCATATGGGACTATCTGTGGTGCATCTGTCACAATCAATCCTAGGCTTTTACGCCTATTGTACTCTGACTCCAGCACGGCTCTGGCAGTATATGTATTTTTATTTTATTGACGCACTGGCAACGTGCGGCTTCAATTTCCATGTGCTAACTTAGCCGACAGTGATGCACCCGTTAGTTTAATTTGTTGATCACCATCTCCCGGTCGGGGGATCGAACCGCCATTCTGCAACTCCGCATAGCATCAGCAACCAGGCATCTTTCCACTGGACCACCGCACCAAGACTTTTAAGTCAAGGATTGGCCGACCAGCTTTCACATGTCTGATATACTGACACACTGACGATTCATATGGGACTATCTGTGGATGCATCTGTCACAATCAATCCTAGGCTTTTACGCCTATTGTACTCTGACTCCAGCACGGCTCTGGCAGTATATGTATTTTTATTTATTGACGCACTGGCAACGTGCGGCTTCAATTTCCATGTGCTAACTTAGCCGACAGTGATGCACCCGTTAGTTTAATTTGTTGATCACCATCTCCCGGTCGGGGGATCGAACCGCCATTCTGCAACTCCGCATAGCATCAGCAACCAGGCATCTTTCCACTGGACCACCGCACCAAGACTAAAGTCAAGGATTGGCCGACCAGCTTTCACATGTCTGATATACTGACACACTGACGATTCATATGGGACTATCTGTGGATGCATCTGTCACAATCAATCCTAGGCTTTTACGCCTATTGTACTCTGACTCCAGCACGGCTCTGGCAGTATATGTATTTTTATTTTATTGACGCACTTGCAACGTGCGGCTTCAATTTCCATGTGCTAACTTAGCCGACAGTGATGCACCCGTTAGTTTAATTTGTTGATCACCATCTCCCGGTCGGGGGATCGAACCGCCATTCTGCAACTCCGCATAGCATCAGCAACCAGGCA
>JAVVLW010002102.1:35000-50000 GCA_034401795.1 Chaetoderma sp. LZ-2023a | reverse complement strand
TGTTTGACAATGTTTTCCCAGCATCTATGAAAATGTATTGTCCTTTTTGTACATAAAGTTTCTTATTTCACGTATTTAATAAATTAAACAAAAATAGCGACCTGCGCAGAATATGAAGTATTCCGCTACAAATAATGAATGAGAGGAAGCATTGCTAGTCTAAACAATTGCTCTCATTTGACTCCAGCACACATGCTCTGATAGGCATGATTACTGTCTAGTAAGTCCATTTATACCACATGTTCCTAATCTAGCAATCCCAACGTCTCAATCTTACCAAAGGTAAAAATCAGTATGGGCGTATACGGATGTTACTTTCGTGATGCATGTCCCGTTAATGAATTATGTCATACTCAATCGAGGATTCCAGTTTATCCATCAATCATATGACGTAATAATAAACTACGTGACGTGTAGGCTGGCATCATACTCAATAACGTAGCTAAATCGTCACGGCCGCTTAATTGATGACCGACTAAGCGTTGTTGTACGAATTATATGTCTTTATTATTGCCATAGGCAGCAACAGCACCCAGTCGAATTAGTTTCAAAATATTCAACAGCTTATCTGTATAGTGTTCAGAAAAGTGATAGTCAGTGAGTTCCATCCCAGCACGGGCGACGCGTTGGTCGAACCTAGCTAAAGATGGGCGGGGTATAGCTAAAACTGGATTCCTCCATTACATTAAGCTACTCTAAGCTACGTTGCGTTACCTTAAGCTGACATCAAAATAAATAGTGGCGTATCTAGCTCCGTCATTAATGTACGTCAAGTCTACGATGAATTTATAATTTCATAAACATTCTGTTGAGTATCTTGGTACTAATTTTCAGGAGATCTGTTGCCATGAGCAGCAACAGCATCCGGTCTAGTTGGTTTCAAAATATCCAACAGCTGTAGAATTACCTTGAAATTGCGATTGTTGGAATGCAGGATTCAAATTATGTAAAGTATCTACAGCACACATAAAGAGTGGGCGGAACTTGGCTAGAAGCGGGCGGGCCTACTTAGAAATGGAGCCCTCAGATCTATTTATATCCCTACGCGTTATAGCGCATAACAATTTAGTTCCTGTTATATTTATATTAGTGTGATTTATTTATACTATAATATTGTAATAAATAAACGTAGCTGAATGTACGAGGGAGTCACGGTAGTCTTAACGAGTACGTGCTCCCACTGAAGCAAAATTAATTCTGTTTAAGCCAAATCTATCAGAGATATACAGTGGACCGTTCCAGTTTATTCATCCATCATATGACGTCATAATCAACTACCCGCCGTGTAGGATGACGTCACGATCAATTACAGCTTGAATAACTCGATTTAGTCCGTTTTGAACGCTTAATAATCCGAAACGTTGTACGAATTGTATGTCTTTACTACTTAATAAACATTCTGTTGGTAGCAATAGCACCCAGTCAAATTAGTTTCAACATATTCAACAGCTTACCTTTATAGTTTTCTAGAAATTGATAGTCAGCGTGTTCAGGGATCTATCGATCCTAAGACGGGTTACGCCTAGGTGGAGCTTAACTAGGGGTGGGCGGGGCACAGCTAAGACTGGAAAACTCCTTTCTGACTGTTACTGTCAGATCATTGTCACTTTTATGAGCGACCTACATCATTTGATTATGACGTAAGCTAACAAGTGACGTGTTTTGATTAAGCCATCTGTAACTCCATTAGTCGCTAGATTGTACATGATTGCCTCATGTTTACCTGATGAGGTGAATTTTTATCCTTTTCATCTTTTTATTAATATTTTGAAGGGAATTATTTATCTCGAATAAACTGCAGTGTGTTAATCTGTGGAGTATGATGACTATGTTTGTTCATTGGAAGTGCATTTGCATAGGTCTAACAAGGCCAGTGTAGTTATAACATATTACTGCGAATAACCGCTTACCTGTATTTTTCAATTGCAGGTCAGATTTATCTGATGGACTCATGGTCTTCGGGAAGAAAAAGTAAGCAAGTGACGGAACCATTACCATACCAGCCACAATGACAATAGCAAGCCACCATGCACCGATCCACGCGGGGTCATCGGGCGTCAAGGAGGTTTCTGTGAAGGAACGTAATACTAGAAATATCATCACAACAATGGCAAAACACACCATACAACAGCATTACTATTACTAATAATGTCTTAGATGAGTACACGAGAATTTCTGATCATCCCACATCGGATTTGGCTTTGTCAGCTTAAACAAATGTCCTTGAGCGATGAGTGGGTCCATATACAAACAAAGAAATAGCGCAGGGCAATGGAAATTGGTTAACTTTGTTCTCTTGCATAAATGGTTGCTCATACCAGAGAAAAATTACAAACACTTTTCTCTCCCCGAAGGTTGAGACGTGTAAGCAATTGCTCTGACATCATTCCTTCACCCTGGCGATCACTTTCGACTCAGGACTCTAATCGCGACGTGGAATTACTATATTTACCCCGGTTTTCACTTTCAACTTAAACGTGTAATCGTGAAGCTCCCAGTACCATCGTTTCAATTTGCAACTCAGAAGTTTAATCATGACGATCCTAAGTCAATAATAGCATTCGCCAGCGTTAAGTGGACAGCAATTCAAATTAACCAGGTCCGTTTTAAAATGGCAATTTCTAATTATACTGTACCATGTTGCCGTGGTCCGGGTTTACATATATCATTTCATGAAGCTTGGTGTGGTCGCGTAAAACAGGTTCGTCTAAGTATTATGGTGAACATTTTACATTGATTCCTTTACTTTTTCTGGGAGTTTCTGCTGAATTGGCTCTGAATATACTTGTGTACATATGCTTAGTTTTATACAGATAATCATAAACTAGCAAGTTGTAATTCAATCAATAACGCATTCAACTCCAAGGTGTTATTGTAAATGTCAGAATGGAAGTCAAAGCGTACCACTGAGATCCACGTACATCGATGTACACCATGCCGATAATAGCAGTCCAAATAGAGAACCTGTTGCCAGACCCATATTCGCGATGGCTGAAAGACAATAAAAACGCTGGAAATAAAGTCACGTGGTTGCGTGTGTGCATTCGCATGTGCGAGAATTAGTCAATATCTCCGTATAAGTGACTTGTTTTTTTTTATAAAATACAAAAATAAAGAGCATCGTGTATAAGACAGAGAGAGGCGTTAATTATTAATTAACCTTTCCAGTTTTAGCTATGCCCCGCCCTTCCCTAGTGTAGCTCCACCCACACCTCGCTCGTCTTAGATCGATCGATCCCCGAATGGCCGGTCTATCAATTTCCTGAAAACGATGTAGGTAAGCTGTTGAATATTTTGAAACTAATTTGACTGAGTTTTGTTGTTATGGCAGCAACAGCGCCCAGTCAAATTAGTTTCAAAATATTCAACAGAATATGTATTAAATAGTAAAGGTATACAATTCGTACAACAACGCTTAGTCCGTCTTCAGCTACGCGTTCGTGACAGAAAGTTTATCTATGTCATTCACGACGTCATTGATCATGACGTCATCCTACACACGCGTAGTTGATTATGACGTCATATGATAGATGGATAGACTGTACAGGTCCATTAAGTTTTCCGTACCGATATAGAGTGTCGTCCGTGATTTCTTTGTGTTCTTTTCTATGTATGTTAATGGTAATGTATACACGGGGTAGGAGACCGCACCAGATAATAGGAGAGCGCCAAACATGATTCCAAATGTTGCAGGGTTCATCTCACCCCCGCCACTCTCGGTTTCATCGTCGCGAGACAAAATATTCTCTCCATTAGACTCGGTACACCACAAGGTCTGATTAATGCCCCTACTGCCAATTTCTGTATTGGTATCTTCAGATCTGTAAGCAAACGACATTCGGCATTATATATTTAATGGCATGAACTTACAGAAGGGAGAATGAACCTTCCCAGTGTTAGCTATGCCCGCCCATCTCTAGCTAAGCTCCGCCTACACCTCGCTCGCATTGGGATCGATCGATCCCTAAACTCCCTGACTATCAATTTCCAGAAACCTATACAGGTAAGTTGTTGAATATTTTGGAACTAATTTGACTGGGTGTTGTTGCTGCCAATGGCAGCCAAAGCGCCAAGTCAAATTTGTTTCAAAATATACAACATCATGTTTATTAAATAGTAAAGACATACAAGTCATACAATCTAACGGACTATTAAGGGTTTCAGACGGACTAAATCGAGTCATTCATGATCATGGCTTCATCCTACACGTCACTTAGTTGATTATGACGTCATAAGATGGACTGAGGAAATGGATTGATGAATTACGTCAGTTGTTATTGGGCCGTTTTTAAAATTCGTCACTGGTTTGGTTCGTATTACAATGATATTGTATGAGGATGCATCCATGTGCATGCATGAGGCCCATATGACTACTATTCTAACATATTTTCTATAAATTTATTGTTGAAAGAATCTATAAGTTTCAAAATTAAATTGAGTACGCCTATGATCTGCACACGATGAGACGCGTCTGGTCCTTCTTCCTGTATGGTACAATCATGTTAGCCATCGTCAGGTGCCCTATTACCTTTTCAATATTGACTGCTGCTGCTTGGTAAGAGTCCGTATTATTTGTACTCATTTTTACATTTGCTTGGGCCTCTATATCCCGTCCAGTAATAAGATATATGTATGTTAGCCATTGTTTTCTTAGTTATGTTAATCACGGTGAGCTTCTTGTCAATAACAGATGTGTCCTCCATAACCTTACTAGTATTGGTTTTTGTTATTATCACCTGGCATTAACATAGGCATCTATTTCTAGCTATGCCACGCCCATTTATAACTACGCCCCGCCCAAATGATTTGCGCGTTTTGGAATCGATTTATATATAGCTTGAATCCTGACTTCCCAGAATCTCAAGTTCAAGGTAACTATACGGGTAACGTGTTGGATATTTTGAAATATTGCAGAATGCAATACCTAGTTGTTTTCACTTGATTGTGTACCTTTGATGTGTCCTAGTTACAGATTCGAATGATACCAGCCTGGCACCTTTGGGGAAAATTGAGAAATCCAAGATGGCGTCCAGGATTGCCGCCATAATACGAACTGCTATAGGTTGACCTCCCCCCCCCCCCTCCACCACCACCAGCCACCACTACCCATCGGCGAGGAAGGTGACTCTGGTGCCAGTGCTTCTGGACCTTCGGGGTAAAGGAATCCATATTTTACACTATCCAAGTATAGCTACTATAATGGCTGTCTGAGAAACTGAAATCTTGCTATGTACTTCCAAATAAGCTAGATTAATCAATCTAGTTTCTATGGCTAGGATTTTTAGGTCAAGGAGTTCAGTTTCTACATCGACTAACTCATGAAGTCACTTCTCTTGTCAAGCCTAAAGCCTAGTGCAGCCTACATTAAAGGAACACGTTCGGCCGCCATGTTTGTTTGCCTGTGTACAAGAATTTTCACATTCAAAATGAATGAACATGCCATAGATTTGTCATATAACATTATAAGTGTGATTAAAATTAAAAGAAATTAAACCTGATTATTTCAAAAGGCGAAATAAATGTTCAGCTCAATACATGTAGTCTCCTGATGAATTAATCTGTCGGTTACGGATATGCTTAGAAAGTGTTGCTCTAATGGATAGTAGCTGCAATAATATTCGTGTAACAGTCATTACAATATTTGAGTGGTACAGAGTTATTCATCTCCATCATCTGATTAATGGACCTTTCCGGTTTTAGCCATGCCCCGCCCATCTCTAGGTAAGCTCCACCCACACCTGGCTCGTGTTGGGATCGATCGATCTCTGAACACCCTGACTATCAATTTCCAAAAAAATACACAGGTAAGCTGTTGAATATTTTTAAACTAATTTGACTGGGTGCTGTTGCGCCCTAAGGCAGCAGCCACGTCCAGTCAAATTAGTTTCAAAGTATTCAACAGCATGTTTATTAAATAACAAACAATTACAACGACATACAATTTATACAACGTGTCGGACTGTTTGAGATTTGATGACGGTCTATATGGAACCCTTTGTGACGTAATGATTGTGACGTCATCATACACGCGTTGAGCTGGTTATGACGTCATACGAGGTCTGATGATGGATGGATACTCTGGAAAGGTGAATTGTCCTCTTTAAACTGTGCCCATGCGTTGAGACATGTCAATTCATCTGTGGAACATCCACAGAAGACAGTACAGGCAAGCTGACCCCTGTAGCAGCAACGTTTCCCTTCCCCGCATAATTTGTCAGTGTTGCACCCACGTCTAATCATCTTCAGCGTTTCAGATGGGGCAGCTTTTATATTAGATGGCACGGTCACTGGTATACGAGATTTGAGATATCATCCCTAGGCTATCCGTAATGTTGCGCATCAAGATTCGGTCGCTCCTCTTCTAATACTGCCCTCGAAATAGCAACCGGCAGATGGGCATGTGGCCTTTTTTGCAACTTTTCGCAGCTATGTTTGATAGCAAATCTTTGACATCCATTCCGTAACTTAACTTTCATAATGCTGCTAGAACTGGTGTGGCCTCCTCAATAACGTCATTAATATCTATAGCACGTGAATTTTATATTCAATATATCAATTCTACGTTGAATGAGGCAGTAGAACCAATCTTCACACTATTTTTGTTCTTAGTCATAGCTACAACATTTTTGGTTAGAGTAGTAAAGGGAAATTCTGTGAAATGTGCTTCATATGCCACCATATGTCCTTTGTCTATCACTACCGCCTTGTCTGAATTTAAGTTTGCACTGGAAATTCTACCCTGTGACAATATTAACAATGTTTCCAGGATGTCAATCTTGATTTAATGGGTCAATGGGTGGTTTAGCTTCTCTCTGATTTTCTTCCTGCCCTTCGAATCTGATATCCGAGCTTCCATTTCCTCATTGTCTCTGTAAAATCGTACGATGCAGTGTCCTTATCTCTCATGTCAGATATATCATTGATGAGACGAGGCCAGATATGAAGAGTTATTAATCTAGCTCATCTGAAAGTCAAGATATTGCAAAATTTCAGTTTCGCTTGAGACATCTTGAATATGGCTGACTGAGTAACCCCATATCATGGATAGTGTAAAATTTGGATTCCCTGACTGCAAAAACCTGGTAATAGAATTAGAATTATCTTCCTAGCCGGTCTGTGGGGCCAAAATATAGCTAGATTTATTTTATGGCGGCCATCTTGGACGACATCGTGGATTTCTCAATTTTCCCCAAAGGTGCCATGGTGGCATCATTCATATCCGTAATTAGGAAACCTCAAAGGTACAAAATCAAGTGAAAAACGACTAGGTTTTCTTTTTCCATGGTTCGGCTAAAATGAGGATGTGGCAACCACACTATATCGGCCATATTTATCTAGATTAAAGCAACATTATTTAGAATAGCGATATGGTCGGCAAATGGACAGTTCTCAAGACCACTGCAGAAGCTGTCTTTGGGGAATATGAGGGTTAAACAGTTAACTAGCGCTCAGACGTGTCCGAGACAATGTGTTGCTTATCTATCAGTGGGCTCATTAAAGGATAAATAATCCCATCTCTTGATAGCTATTTAGGTGATCTACCACGCCTGTCATAAACTATCCAGGTAATTTTAAGCTTTTTATCACGCCGCTAAGGAAAGATATTCAGGATTTAGTAGTTAAATGTTGGTACATTTCCACACCCTATGATGGCTGTCATGATTTACTTTTCAACCAATCAGAAAAACCCTAGTGTGTCCGCCTCGGTATATACGCTCAGTCATAGAGGCGCCAGCTATAGTTTGACAATGTGATATAAAAGCAATCCTACAGGTAAGCTGTTGAATATTTTGAAACCAATTTGATTGGAAGTTGGTGCTGCCATAGACAGCAACAATTTCCAGTCAAATTAGTTTCCAAATATGTAATGGGATGAGCATTACATAATAAAGAATGTGATGCATTGGAGCGTACATGACATCACACGCAATAGCTTGAGGAGACAAAATGTGTCGATCACTGTTCAACATTTACTCGATATTACAAACCAGATAATTGCGATACAGATCAGGGAATGTGACAGGATATGAATGATATGGAATCTATAAACCATATTCTATCGGTGCAATACAACATTTGAGATGAGATTAGCATCGCTTTAACATGTTTTACGAAGCTTTATAATTAGACTATTATTTAGCGATAACTTATGTTATCCACTCATACCTGAGAATGTATTCTGGAAGGGTGAATAATGTGATTCCAATGCTGAATAGAATAGCCAGAATTCCGGTGAGGTGGGCTATATTGACACGGTTTGCGAGATAACTGAAGAACAGTAAACCACCAAGAGGTCCTAGGTCCTGAGCCATTATCACTTGGCCCATGGTAGTACTGTCACTATGGAATCGGCGCTCAATTGATGTAATGATTCCAGCGAGAGCAAAATTGTACATATATAGGTTGTTGAGTACAAGATAAGTGAGAAATGTAAAGATCTGTAAGCAAAAGATATATTATGCAATGGTTACAAAAAAAAGAAATTAGCAACAGCAATCAGAGAATGCGACACTCGACTTTTCGTGCTGGCACATTTTTATATTTTCCGAATTTTTTAGTTTTACAAATTATCAGGATGACTTTCACGGGTATGGAGGTCTTGTGTTATTTTAATTCTGAGCCAAATCAGACCAATACCTTCCGAGGTATCCATTGATCCAAAATTTGATCTGATCAGATCAGATCATGGCAAAAGTATGGAAATCGTATTTCACAGAAAGATCATTTAATGCGTAAGCGCACGCGCGCACGCGCGAACACACGCACGCAAATATGCTAATTGTTTTTAGTTTATTCAGTCACAGATGAACAATTTCGATAGGAGTTGATGCAATAAATCTTGATATATTAATAAATGGGCCCGTAATGGTTTTATTAGGTAACTTTATTGACTGCCTATTAAACATGCAGCTAGAGTTATAGGGCAATTAATACATATGTAAAATCTCACTCTCTCACAATATATATATATATATGACTAAGATAAGTATATGCACTCTCTCACAATATATATATATATATATATATATATATATATATATATATATATATATATATATATATATATATATATATATATATATATATATATATATATATATATATATATATATATATATATATACATATATATATATGACTAAGATAAGTATATGCACTCTCTCACAATATATATATGACTAAGATAAGTATATGCCTTAAAGCAACAAGGCACCGGTTATATATATATATATATATATATATATATATATATATATATATATATATATATATATATATATATATATATATATATATATATATATATATATATATATATATATATATATATATATGACTAAGATAAGTATTTGCCTTAAAGCAACAAGGCACTGGTTAAAGACTGGATTAATGGTTCGCCAGTACATAGGTCGACTCAATTAACCTAACCAGTTAGAGGAGAGTCCTTTGGTGAGAAAAATGTATGGTATCCTCTAGTATGGCGGTTTTGCAATGTTTGTTCTGTTCACATGCTTTGGCAGTAGAAGTAGTGATAGTAGTAGTAGTAGTAGTAGTAGTAGTAGTAGTAGTAGTAGTAGTAGTAGTAGTAGTAGTAGTAGTAGTAGTAGTAGTAGTAGTAGTAGTAGTAGTAGTAGTAGTAGTAGTAGTAGTAGTAGTAGTAGTAGCTGAGTTAACGCGCGTTTCTTTGGCTCTGCTGTTAACATCAATTTTAGACGATTTCTACTGCGCTCTATAATTTATTTTTATATCTGGCTTTTGCCTAACTGTACATACGTTAGTTTTGTAGTTTTATTTATTTGAAATTTTGTCGCGCGAGACCGCATTTTGCTGTGATATTTTCCAACAATAGAGCTTTCCCACATTAGCGTATTTTGGGAAAACACCTTCCCGTCCAGCATACCACTTCCGGCTGGTAAATACGATAGCCGACGCGCAAGCAGCATTACTTTACTATGTGAATCAGATACAGTGCACTTTAGGCAATGCATATGAAAAACTATGTTCATAATATTTTTGAAGTCATACATCATTGGAAAGCTAAGCCAATTTTCTATAGATTTCTGTATTATTTTTTATAGTTTTATAAAATTTAATACAGTTGATTGCAATTTGAAAAAATCCCCTATTGCCCACTTGATTTAATGAATCTAAGTCGAATGGTGTATTTTATGTACGCAAATAACTCAATGAAAACCTTACAAAAATATAACAAATACTGCATTAATGTTTCGGCAATTGGAAAATGGACAAGTTGAAAGTGGGATAATAGAAGGTGTAATGGCCCAAATAAATATAAATAATGAAATTGTAGGATAAATAACAATGATAACTGAGGAATTATAGTGAACAACTAAGACAAAATCAAACCGTATATTCTCGAAATGCTACATATTTATAAAATATGCCTGATTCGGATACAATTCAATGAGAGAGATAAATACAAATCTCATGGCTCAAAATTCTACATGACATTTGACACTCCACCCCAATTTGACATCCTATTGTCACCAAGCGGGTACAATCACCACGCACATAGGTTAAAGAGAGAATTTCATATCGTATGACCATCCCTGGTTTACTGTTCCACCTACCATTCAATAGCTACCTCCGCACCAGTACGGAACCTTTAGACCACTCAGTTAAAATAATAACTATTCATGTAGACTTGACTATCTACTAGCCATCTGCCTCCGCGAAGGTTCGTCGTCACCTGTCCTAAGAATGAGCCGTATTCGCAGTGTGACTGCAGTATTTTCCTAGCAGCCAACTTCCGCATCATGCCATCTCGCTTTCCAATTATGTTACTCTTCAACTATCATGAATATACAACTTCTATCAAACCGATGACTAATAGGTACTCTGTTTTATTATATTATTATTGTATTGCTTTTATGTAACAGGTACTGATGACTAATAGGTACCTACCGGTCATTTAAGACCACATTTTATAGTGTATTATTATTATTATTATTATTATTATTATTATTATTATTATTATTATTATTATTATTATTATTATTATGTATATATTATCCTTATTTTTCGTCCTCATAAGCACCGCAAGGTCGAGTGACCTATTTACTGTATTTTACAAAGTTAGTGATACGGCAGTAGCCATCCATGTTAATTGTTTTGTTGATTATAAAAAAAACTCTTAGACTGCAGTATCACTAGGTTACTCTATACAGCGACAACACAGCATCAATTTTTCACTGAGGTCGCTGTTCATGTTCTCATTACGCGAACATGACATGCGGCTGACTAAACCTGGACTGGTCTAGCTCGATAAGATAGGTCTATAGTAGTAGGGACGATTACTCGGTAGGAGACATTTTGTGTTAGTCTCTTTTCCGGAGTGGCGGATATGAAACACCGCACTCTGGGTAGATTATATAAATTGGCCATTTACCGTAAGGCCTCCATTATGAGTAATTGTCTCTGTCTACGCTCCACCAGCCTTCGGGCTTATTAATTGTCTGGCCCTCCTTCGATCACGTACTTTAGAGTTAGCTCTGGAACTATTGGGGTTCCAGTGTGGCTAGAAATAAAGTGACGATCACAGCATACACCCAGCATCCCCCCAACCCCCCACCCTCTTGTATCCTCGGATACTGGTAAGTTAGAAACCACCGCCAAAGTAGGAAACACTGCTAAAACATATAAATTAATTACTGGCCTGCAGTGCATCTCTGGGAGATTTGGCATACCCCTAGCGACAGGTGAATGTTAGCTCCCTGGGTACGGATCAGTAATAATCCGTACCCTACACTCAGGTAACGGAAAGAATCCAGCGCTCCAACTAACTCTAACGGTGACTGGGTGCGATCTTAGAACCCACCACGCCCTCCTGGGAAGGTAACTATAGATGGATAGCTGCATTTTTGTCCCCAACGCAAAACTTAAATGTGCTTTTCAAACGTTTATGTACTGTTATTTGTCCTTGTGATGCTATGTGTGGTCATGACCTGACGGTGACCAGGATCGTTATATGATTCTATATGATTCTGGAGCTTTCGTCTCATGATAGGTACGCACACGTCTACTGAGGGGAATGTTCCGTAGGGTGGCCTTACGGCCACCGAACATTCTTGCCCGTCAGACTTATATATTAAAGAATAGTTAGCTTACATTGCCAATTGCAGCTAAAACGAGATTTGGACCCGACAACTAAATGATGTTGGAATTAGCAGAAGGCCTGCATAAATAAATAAATAAAAGCGGCAACGACTAATACAGAATCTTGGAACTTACATAAGACGGTGGTGTTGAATTCTGCGGAAATCATCCACCCCACCTTCATGTAAAACAGCATGCACCACAACAACCATATGGCTTCACTAGGTTGACTCGTTTACATAATTTGGTTTTAATAGGAGAGTGGCCCTTTTTGCCTTATCTCTTTCTCTGCTTCGGCGTTGTTGGCATTTTCCTGTGACGGAGGCCCGCGCGAGGCATCATGTACTAGCCCCCCCCCCCTCCAGGTAGCAGCAAACGAGTACGATTGTTTGGCTGTTACTTCGATAATTATTGTATGTATTTTTAATTATATCCCGGCCGTAAAATGGAGCTGTGGAACTGTCACGCCGGTGATACCAACAGCGTGGATGAAACAGTGAGGTTCAACCTTGGCGGCGATGGTCGCATGGCCCCACTGGAAGGTAAACATTCTATCGGCTCTAGAAGTCGGTTTCTGTATGATGCGGCAACGCGCAGCACCGGATCCGCAACCCCGAGATCCGGAGATAACCAGTTATCCCATCCCGCTGTGCCGCGTACCGGCGGTGCCACGGAATGGGAACGTCTGGCAGAGGCTACAGTAACATTTGCCCTACTTTGGATCATTTGAAGACGTTGAAGGCGCTATTTGATGGATTACTATCGCATCGAGAGGAATTTTATAAATATATAAACAGTCGGAAGTTAGAAACCTTAAAAAATATATGGTGCAGAGGCGACCTAGTATGTCTTGAGAATGAGAATCGTATCATTAAAAAACCGCCTTGACTAGTAAGACCTGTGTTTTGGCGCATTCTGTTTTATTTCACATTCACATTATTGTAGCAACATTTTTAATATGTGTCTTGTGTAATATTGTGTGGATGTCATTCGTTTGTTAACTTTGAACCACAATTCTGTTTGTGACCCTTATAATTATATTGGCTGGAATTATTATTTGATTATACACATGCAGTATCAGTGGACTTCGGGACGTGTGTTTGGTATGTTGCCGTGTGAAGCAACGACATCTGCTTCACGCAGCAACGGCTTCAGCAAACACATATATGTTCCAATACTCACCGCTAATCAGATTATGAATTTAACAAAAAAATTAGGAGCGTTTGCTCTGAAACGGTTAAAATGTGTACCAAAAGTCAGGTGGTCATTTGAATATGTTAAGCCATATTGTATTTATCAGTTAAATAAATAGGTGATTTATATTCCAATGTTTTTATTACTAATGTTTTCCCGGAGTAATTTTAGAATCTGAATCCAAAAGTAAATTGCATTCGACTAAAATAAATTTAACATTCAATCTAAGCTGCTTCTTAATAATACGTCTGATCGCTGTGTTTATTTCTATATCTATGCTCGCGTGAGCTTTTATAATTTTAACGGACTGTTGTTGAGCTAGTTGCTTGGAATTGTTAAAGGGAAACATCTAGGTGTTTTGAATTTTTAGATCATATATTTATTGATTATTTATACACATTGTAGATATGGGATTGTCTTGTGGGAAGTCATGACCCCGCTAAATGTCTTATATCTTCGAGTAAGTCCTAAGAGAAATTTATGATTTGAAAATACCAGGTGAGCTAATGGACCGGTTGACTTTATACTTTCAATATTTAGTTATTATTATTACATCAGCTAGTTGACATCAGCTAGTGCGGATGACATTCGGTTTTTAAATAGATGGTGTGTGAATGTAGCACACTCAGGATTGTTGGATAAGGTTTTATCATCAAATTGAAATAGTCGAATAGATTGGAATGAGTCCCACGGTTCTGAATTGATGTGTATCTGGAAATAGTTTAGATGAAAGTTGTTGCTGTTCAGTCGGCATACACTTTTATGATATTCAGCAATTGGTTGGATCGATAGTTTGGAAAATAATCAAGGTATAAGAATCGCTGGAATCGGACGTGACAAAGGGACTTAGTAGATGACGTAGGCATTCTAGATTCTCACATGAGAATGGAACAACATCAGCTGGCAATGAGATCATACAGCTCATGTGCCTATTAACTCTAGCATCCTACAGGCTTATCCATCAATAGGCAATGAACAGGACATGGGCATTGTAGCGTCCTGTAGGAATTAATAACATAATCGAAATTTGTATATCAACTATATGTCACTCATACAATGGCATGCAACAACAACACATTCCGTAATGTTGTTAGTTAGCTGACAGATCGCATCAAATCAGAACCAGCTTCCACCGCTTTGTCTATGTGAGGCATCATCTCCATAGAAGAATAGCTCCGAGTTTGATTGGTGAGAATGACGTCATGATCAATGAGCGTCGATCAAACTCTGTAGTAGAGAATTAAACAGAATAGGTTTTACATCCAACAACGAAATGAAAGGATCGTTGATTGGTCAGAACTACCAAAGTTTATTAGGTAGAAACTTCTAGGAAGAAATAAGCAGAAGTTGATTGGTGGACTGGTTGTCCGGGCCAATCAAGCTGTGCTTATAGCATACCTAGAAGAGTCATTTAACGGATTCAAGAAGAATCTAATTATTACGATAGTAATAGAACTTGGCTAGGGTGCCAAGATAAGTTGTATATAAGTCAGAATTTCAGACTTATAAATTATTCAATTCACCACCGTGAATCCTGAACGTCACACTGACGTTCAGCACTGTGAGCTATTGCTTAGCATAACGAAGCTCTGTCGTATTTAACTTAGAATTAGATTAGTCGCTGATTAGTATTGTACATCGATTGTACCTAGTTTGATTTGTGAGCTATTTTGCTCCTTACTTTAAAAC
>JAVVLW010002102.1:0-32500 GCA_034401795.1 Chaetoderma sp. LZ-2023a | reverse complement strand
ACCCCACCCCACCCCACCCCACCACACCCCACTCCTGGTGAGGAGCCAAATGTAGGCTAAATGTACGCTTGCACTCAACAATCACATGGGCAACTCGCCCATTAAATTTGGTTGAATTCTGTCCACTGATTTCGGAGGAGTTGCGTTACAATCAATTTCGTGACCATTTGACCCTTCCCCAACCCCTGGTGGGGGTGGAAGAACCAAACATAAATGTCGTCACGCAATACGCAATTATACGGGTAGCCTGCAAACCAAACTTGTTTGAATTCCGCACAACAGAGGCTAGGAGAGATAGAGAGAGGGGCAGTTTTTAGCATATTTGAGCTATTGACCACGTCCCCTGGCCCGCATGAGGTGAAGCCAAATGTACATTGCAAAGCGCAATCATATGGACAACCCACATACCAAATTTAGTTCAATTCCACCCAGCACTTTGAGAGGAGATAGTGTGCCGAACGGACAAGACGGGCAGACTGACTGACGGACAGACAGATGGATGGAGGCGATTTTAAAATGCCCGACGGTTTTTCAAAACGTAGTGATAACTTCATACCCCGTCATTTCAGTAGCACTGGAGGCCTGCACGTCAAGAAGATGATCAGAAGATTTTTATCCCCGTGTAATTAATGATAAATATGGACGTACCTGAACGTGTTAACTGTACGAGTTCACAGTAATTATAGAGATCTAGTGGTCCTATGTATTTACTACTGCTTCAAGCAACCTCTGACAATGCAACATTAGGTCTAGCCTTATATCTGATGTATTAATCAGCCATAATTAGGATGCCAGAGGGGACAGCCGTGCTGGCATAGGCCTTACACTATAGATGTCATAGATATGAATGCACGTGTCTGTTTTACGCGATCATGGGTTGGGGCGAGGATTGGGCATCTGCAAAAACACCATTTATAGCCACCCACCTATGGTCCGCCAACTCATGTTCCTCAATACCTGGTGCATGTAGATACTGTAAGAGATAGCTCATGAATGTCAGTGGGGCGGCGAAGGGCAGACGCTGGCAAGTAAAGGAACGCAAAAGTTTTATATGTAACTCCCTCATCCGGGCCACCACATTAATTCCTACGTTAGAGCAAGATTAACAGCGAGCCGTACTCGGGCCTATGAGTGTTATGTCTGAGGAACAACTCATAGCTGTTTGATTAACTTTCAAACATTTCCAGAAACGTAAAAGGTAGCCCTATGCTAGAAAGACTAAATGTTCTAGAAAAGCTGTGCCGGTGTTGGAGGAATCCGGTTTAGCTGTCAATCAGATGATGTCATAAGCACGTCACGTGTAGGTTGACGTCATAATGAATTATGTCATGAATGACTCAAAATTGTCCGTCATATGCGCTTAATAGTCCGTCAGGTTGTATGACTTTTATGTCTTTACTTTTTAATAAAGATTATGTTGAATATTTTGAAACTAATTTGACTTGGCCTTAGGGAAATAGAGACGGACAGTTTTTAGCATATTTGAATTTTTGATCCTGCCCCCTACCTCCCAATGATGGAGTCAAATGTCCGTGGCGTCTCGTAAAGCGCAATCATATGAGCAACTCACATACCAAATTTGGTTGAATTCCACCAAACGGTTTGAGAGGAGATAACGTGATGTCCAGACGGAGAGACGGACGAAGGCGATTTTAATATGCACCACGGTTTTCCAAGACGTAGGCATAACAAGTACGTCGTTGATAGTTTCATACCTTGTCATTTCTGTAATACTGATGATATGCTGTCTACACGTGAAGAAGATGATCAGAAGATATTTTTATTCGTAGAATTAGCATTAAATGTGGCCTACGTACATGAGGGTGTAAATGTTCGTAATAATTATAGCGATCTGATGGACCTTTGTATGTACTATTGCTTAAAGCAACCACTGATAAAATATAGCGTATATTAATCATCCGTACCTGAGATGTCATAGGCAACAGCTATGTGCTATAATGGGTATATATATATATATATATATATATATATATATATATATATATATATATATATATATATATATATATATATATATATATATATATATATATATATATATATATATATATATATATATATATATATATATATATATATATATATATGAATGCACATGCATCAGTTGGGGCCAACTCAGGTTGTTCAATAACTCGTACATGTAGATGGGACGTCATAATCAATTACGTCACGCGTATGCTGACGTCAGAATGAATTATGTCATGAAGGAGTGATAATCGCTTAATGGACCTTTCCAGTTTATCTATCTATCATATGACGTCAGAATCAACTACGTGACGTGTAGGATGAGGTCATAATCAAGTATAGCACTCGATTTAGTCCGTCTTAAAAGCTTAATAGTCCGACACGTTGTACGAATTGTATGTCTTTGCTATTTAATAAACATGCTTTTGAATATTTTGAAACTGATTTGACTGGCCACTGTTGCGGTAAGGTTTTCTGGAATTTGAGATTCAGAGAGTGCATGAATCGTTTGATCGCAACACGGGCGAAGCGTGGGTGGAGCTTAGCTAGAGATGGACAGGGCATCGCTAAAACTGGACTCACCCATGAAATTCAAAATGCTTGTTATAGGGGAGGCATATTAAAACGAATGGACCTTTTCATTTTTAGCTATGCCCCGCCCATCTCTAGTTAAGCGCCACCCACACCTCGCTCGTGTTCCGATCAATCGATCTCTGAACTCCCTGACTATCGATCTCAAGAAAACTATACAGGTAAGCTGTTGAATATTTTGAAACTAATTTGACTGGGTGCTGTTGCTGCCTAACAGCATGTTTCTTAAATAGCAAAGAATTACAAAGACATACAATTCATACAACGTGTCGGAGTATTTGAGATTTGGTGACGGTCTATATGGAATCCTTTGTGACGTAATGATTGTGACGTCATCATACACGCACTGAGATGATTATGACATCATTCTAGGTCAGATGATGGGTGGATACTCTGGAAAGGTGAATTAGGTAGCTGTTTGGCGACTTTGTGACTTCCATCAGGGCAGGGCGACCATCTCTTTGGATTTATCTGGAATAGGCGGATTTTTTCAACAGGCCTCCGGATTTCCGGACATTCTGTCAAATATCCTGATTTTTTTTTTCATCCACGTATCAAAAGATTTTTATATCAATATTCTCATGTGCTGTGATATAACAGTCATATTTAGACAAACCTATTTAGTGCTTTAATTTATGCTTTGTAATTTCAAATAGACAAGTTGTAGCTTAATTGATGATTTGTATTGATTTCTGCATATGGCATAGTAATTGTATCATCATCAATGTCGGAGACAATATGCCTACCATCTCTATGTGAAATATATAAGATAGACCTCAAGTAATGTATGTATTTTTCTAACAGGTTAATTCTCCCGAACTTGCTGCCACAAACGCTAACTAACGGCCAACGTTGTCAAATTATCCAATTAAGTAATTATGCGTGATTAGCGTCGATGCCGATGCGTGGGCATTCGTTTGAATAGGCAACACTATTGTACGAAAGCCCAGAAGGCTCATTCGAAATTCAAAATTCAAAATTCAAAACTCGACTTCGAAATTCAAAATTCGTTTTCGAAATTCAAAACTCGAATTCGAAATTCAAATCTTAAAATCATTCTATTATAAAGTCTAATATATTGAAAATTGCTACCCTAGGTATAAACCGATACCATCCCATATCTATACTCTTAATCGCCAATTCGTCTCCACCGATACACTAATAGCTATCCCAATAAACACACTCATGGCCACCTTACACTGATCGCCACCATACCCACACACTGTTCTCACCTATACAATCATGGCCGCCTTACACTGATCGCTACCCTACCCATACAATGTTCTTACCTATGCAATCATGGCCACCTTACACTGATCGCTACCATACCACACACTGTTCTTACCTATACAATCATGGCCACCTTACACTGATCGCTACCATACCCATACACTGTTCTTACCAATACAATCATGGCACCCTTACACTGATCGCTACGATACCCATACACTGTTCTTACCTATACAATCATGGCAACCTTACACTGATCGCTACCATACCCACACACTGTTCTTACCTATACAATCATGGCCACCTTACACTGATCGCTACCATACCCATACACTGTTCTTACCAATACAATCATGGCACCCTTACACTGATCGCTACGATACCCATACACTGTTCTTACCTATACAATCATGGCAACCTTACACTGATCGCTACCATACCCATAAACCCACTGTTCTTACCCATACCCAAACAAACTGTTCTAGCCAATGCAATATGCGCATATTTACCCATACCCATATCTACTCCTACTAATATATACTGGCATAGCCTACTAGCATAGCTCAGCCTACTAGACTATTATAACCTAGCCTACCAGCCTAACCTACTAACCTATATAGTAATATATAATGTTCTAGCCTACTAGACTAGACCGCATAGTCTACCCACTTGCGTATGAGCATAGCCTGTCATTGCCTACTGACCTATATACTGGTCTAACTAACCGACAGTTAACCGACAGATAGCCCCGCCCCACTTACCAGCCCAGTCTAGCCAGTTAGCCAAATCTACAAGCTTACTGGCATAACCTTATAACACACTGGCCTAGCCGTCTACTTACATATGTTACTACCTTGGTCTTGCATAGCCTGCTGGTCGAATGTATTGGGGTATCCTATTAGCATAGCCTTCTTGCCTAATGTCTTATCTAGCCTACTAGTCTGGCCTGGTCTGGCCTCCTAACATAAACCTATACTCTGCTAGCATAGTAGCCAGCTCTGGCCTACTGGCGTATCATATTAATAGCATAGCACACTGACCTAGCATACCAGTATCACAGAGTGGAATTTGCATACATATAATCTGTCTTGAGGGGCCACCATGTGGAGCACAGACAATTAACCACTATCTAGACAGAGCCGTTTAAAATAAATTAGCTACTACATGATGTCTCGTTTGGAGGAAGAAGATGGGGCTCTTAACACACGTGATCAAGAGACCACTGTTTTAGCGAACGACCATATTATTGGTCCAAAGAGCAGGTGGTTGCTCTATCAGCTATAGATGTATTCTGATGTCTAATATAATGTATAATAAGCTAGTCTAGGCTATAGGATCATATAAAGTATAGCCATAAGCCCAGAGCTTAGGCAAAGTGCAGTTATTAAGTGACCAGCGAATGATTTGCCAAAGTAACCACTGTAATGTTGAAGTCTAATTTTAATAATTTCCTACATCTGTTTCGGATATTGATAGCAGTATTGTCGAAGTTGCTAGTGACGAGACAGCACAGCTTACAACCACAATCATTTTGAGAATGAACAATTAATAATAATCGCAAGCTCTGAACCTGCGAAAAATATGTTTTTGACATTTATTCAACGATTTTTAAACGTTTGTAATTCCCGCTATCAACCCCTTCCACCCAGTGTAAATAGTGGATTGTAAAATGAGCTTCTATAGATAAATCCTTTCACGTACGCACGCGCGCGCTCGCGAACGCGCCCACTCGCACGTCCGCACTCATGCACGCACATATTAGAGTGGAAACGTCAACAGGAAACCTGTATAATTGTCAGCTTTTTCACTATATTCAATGAATTAAATATAGTCACAGGACCACCCATGTTGCGACGATCGGTCACAAGAATACGGAACTTAGAGAAAAAGTTATGGAGCAGGCCTTTTAGCATAATATTTGATTTATATAATCTCTTTCAATGTTGAATTCTGTGCTGCTTTTAAGTTCAATTTACTATTGTTCAAGTGAAACCTATTTATCAAATTTTTCAAATGGTTAACTAAAGTGAAGAGAACTCTTCCGTGTTATCAAGTACTTATGGTGAATCAGTAAGAGAACGGTCCACTCAAATGTTACGCCTGTTATTAGAACTGACTCGAGATCAGTGAAATATATGTATATGTGTGGCTATAAGCAGGTGTAGTGTATAGTCGTGGTGTGTTCTTAACTGATTGGCGCGATCGTCATCTTTGTTAACACTTTAGCCCTTCCATGGAAAAATTTCAGGTATCTCAATCTCAAGGCAAACAAATAGGAAAGCTATTGAATATTTTGAAATTAATATCACTGGAAGACATTGCTGCCTTAGTTAGTCAACAACGGCTTTCAGTCATATTCATTTCAAAATATTCAACAGAATATGAGACACATCGTAAATAATTTACATTTTCAAGAATTTGTACTTGGATGTGTTTATGACCAAGCTGTCCAAACGGACTCTACAGTGATCTTGGGGAATTTGTCATTATTGAATGCCTATGCGCATGCAGAGAGATGACTATTGTTTGAAAGTCGTCCGCTAGCATGACTGTCTCACCAAACGAGTCAATCATTCCAGTGGTAAATTTTATTTTTAAAAATTACATTCCTTTTGTGTATAAATGGCCATTCAGTATTGAAATATTTTAATTTTTCTTAGACAGTCTTGTCCATCAAAGGGTGAATCACTGTTGTTTGATGTTATTCTGTCCAGGAATCCTGATCAAATACGAATTTTACTGGTTTTGTCACAATTAATTAATGATAATCATGAAATAATTAATCTGTTACCAGTTTTCGTTTTGTATAATGCAATTTCGACCCGATTCAAGTCGACCCTATAAGTCTGCGCATTCATATGATTTATTCACATAGAATTACGTTTAGCCTACCCAGAGGTAAATATGAACCATCAGGTTGGCTTGATCATCATGTTGAGAGACCATATCCTGCATTCTAAGTAATGACTATTTAATAGCTATGCCTTTGCAAATTGTTAATAGACAACCTGCCTAAAGACAAAGAACTAATATCTAAAATGCTAACATATACAAAATGGAGTAATAAAATGGGCTGACAGCATAAACCAAAGCTACAGAAAGCAAAGACTCATGCTCTAGGAGTTTATATAATACCTATATCCTCAAAAACGTGAATCACAAAAACAGGTAACAACAAGTTTCAAGATATATAATAGCATAATGAACATAAAATAATTTGAAAACAGTCATAGCTTAGTAAGTATTGATTTCCTTTGAGGCATTCCTTGCTTGAAAAAGATGATTCAACTATTCTCTCAAGGAAAGATTGAAGACATTTCTGATTATAAATAGACATGTGCTGTCTAAGATGGCAGAAATTGAGAAGTCAATGTTCGTCTCTATCAGAGCAGGAGCATGCCCCTTAACATAGGTTTGCATATGAGACACCAGACTGTAGCCAACCTTGAGCTAGGTATGCTCAAGGGAGTTTATCCATTCTAGAAGTCTAATAATGGATTGAGGAGTTGCAAATTGTAATAGACAAGTTGTAGTTTAAATTGATGATCGGTATGTATTTTTGCATGCTCACATATGCAAACACTGGAAGAGACAAATCGCGCGCCATAATAATCTGAAAAGGGCAAACCACGCATTCTTTGCCTCGTCCAAATTTTTTTCGGGACAAAAAATCAAGACTAGCTGGTCGCCCAGGGCGACAGTCACACGGATTTGTGACTATATCAGGCTTGAAAATCTTTGAAACCTATAAGTTGACGATAGTGCACATTTCAAGGTCAATGTTACCTTTAGCATCCAGATCCGCAAGCATGTCTAACTAGATGCCATTTCTCATGCCTCAACGATTATTTTGTATATGACACCCTATGACAGCAGACGGGTTTCGGGTTAAAACTCAAGAAGAAAATTCAGTTTAAATTATACTATCATACATTTCCTATATTATCTATGGGAGTCACCTTGGATAAAGAAAAACAGATTTCACGAACACTATTGGAGGAAACCAATATAAAATACCTTATTAAGAAATGATAGTTATTAGGAGTTTATTCAAGTTCTAGTCAATCAGGCAAAAAATATTTTGGAGCCATTTAAAAAAGGAATTATTGTTTTCTACTTCTCTCTGTAAGGATGTGCACTTATGTCTCGGCACCAATATAGGTTATACGGTACCTTCTAATATGACAATTGGACTTGTGTGATTATGGCGAGTTCTTTTCAGCTAAAATCGAAACTTCTAATATTGATAACATGAAGAGTTATCTTGACACTAAGAACTGACCTTGACCGTTGACCCCAAGATCAACCTGGGTTTTTTAAGGATAAATACTATGGGCGTAGTTGTGGTTAAAGGATGCCCTTCAGTGTCATGGAGGTCACTTTTAATATGGCCATTGAACCGTTCAGGCCAACAGACATTCGTTTCTGTCAAAAAACAAAGCTGGTAACTTTGGCCTCAGAGCCAAGGGTAACGTGCAAGCCACATACGCGTTGTTGTTGCTGTCGTCGTCGTCGTCGTCGTCGTCGTGGTCGTCGGCATTGTCCTCGTCGTGGTGGTGGTGGTGGTGGTGGTGGTGGTGGTGGTGGTGGTGGTGGTGGTGGTGGGTGTGGTGGTGGTGGTGGTGGTGGTGGTGGTGGAGGTGGTGATGGTGGTGGTGGTGGTGGTGGTGGTGGTGGTGGTGGTGGTGGTGGTGGTGGTGGTGGTGGTGGTGGTGGTGGTGGTGGTAGTGATGGTGGTGGTGGTGGCGGTTCTAACTGTACGCTAGTCGCGTCCATCTTCGTGAAGGTCAGGTATGTAGTACGAACCAAATTGTCCTTTCGCTGACATTGCTGCACGTTGTGTCCTGGGATGCGTAGACCACTAGTTCATTTGAAAACTGTGGATACCCTGACTAAAGAAACTTAGTGAGGTTAGCTAGATATTGGATATTGAAAATTCAATTTCCTGTAGCGAGATATTGAATATTAACATAGATCTAGTTGAGATAATCATCCGTGGGCTAACGTATATGTGGCAGGTCGAGGCTCTGTGCCGACGTAGCAGCACATTGGGCAACATGATGCCGGGCAGGCGGCTGGCTTAGGCATGTGCTCGGTCCTCTAGCGACAACGTAGTTCTCTCATTTGCTCAGCAAACGTATAGCAAATGTATAGCAAACGTATAGCGATATATTCTGGCATAAAAGATATATTGAATATTCAATATCCCGTAACAAGATATTGAATATTCAATATGCTGTGTCGGGATATTGGATATTTGGTTGATTGTTGGCTGATAGATATGGGTTGGGGTGGGTGTGTGCGCGGATGACTTGCTGTTAGATGGATGGGTGGATGGATGCATGCATGGATGGATGGATGGATGGATGTATGGATGGATGGATGGATGGATGGATGTATGTACGGGTGGATAGGGGGAGAGGCAGCAAGCTCGGATGCTTGCTCGGTCACCAAGCTACAGCATACAGCTCTGATCGAGGTGTGGTTAGCTGAGTGGCGTGAGCGGGCCTGGTTCCCCCTTCCCATGTGGCGCATGCATACCGAGTGTATGATAGTAGGTCAAGGCAGCTTTAATGTATTCACTGTGTATCTCTCAGCAAATGTATAACGATATATTCTGACACAAAAGATATATTGAATATTCAATATTCTGTAGCAAGATATTGGATATTCAATATGCTCTGACAGAACATTGGATATTCGGTTGATTTATGGATGATGGATATTGGGTTGGTTTGGGTGGGTGCGCAGATGGCTGGCTGGGTGGATGGATGGATGGATGATGGGCTGGCCCAGGCACCTGCTCTGTTCTCTAGCGACTCCGGTAAGTGGTGGGTGGGTGGAAGGGTGGGTGGATGGATGGATAGATGGATGGAGGGATGGATGGATGGATGGGTGGAGGGAAGGAGGGAGGGAGGGGTAGGGGAAGGGAGGGAGGAAGGTGTGGTGTGCAGTGTGTGTTGCGGTGTGGGGTGGCGGCTGGGTGTTGTAGGTGGGGTGTTTGGGTTGGTATCGGTGTGTGGGGTGGGAGCCGAGGGATGGATTGATGAACTGATGAGTTGATGAATTTGTGAATTGATTAATTGAGGGATTATTATTATTATTATTATTATTATTATTATTATTATTATTTTGAATGGATCGATGCGGAGTGGGTGGAGTGTGGGATGTGGGGTGGGTGTGGTCTGGTGTTCGGGCGGGCGGTTGTGGTGTATGTGTGTGGATGGATGGATTGATGAATTGATGGATGGATAGATGGATGGATAGATGGATGGATGGATGGGTGGGTGGGGGAGGGGTGTTTGGGCTATTGGATTGCGTTGCTGGGTGATAGGGTGGGTGGAGGTGGGCGTTGGTGGGTGGGGGTGCATGTTGTTTGGGTGGGTGGGCGGGGATAGGGTGGATGCATGGAGAGATGGATGGAGGGGTGAATGGGTGGTGGGGGTAGGTGGTGTGGGGTGGAGTGGTGTGTGTGGGGTGGGTGTTTTGTGGTAAGGTGGGGTCGGTGGGTGCTGGTGGTGGGTGGGTGGGTGAATAGATGGATGAATGGAGGGTGTGGGTGGGATTGTATGTGTGATGTGGTGTGGTGTGGTGGTGTTGGTGGTTGTTGGTGGGAGGGTGGTTGTTGTTGGGTGGGTGGGTGTTGGGGTGGGGTGGGGGAGTGTGTAGGTAGATGGATGATTTTTTTAATTGATGAATGGATGGAAGGATGGATGGGTGGGTGATGCGGGTTGAATGGTGGTGCCTTTCTGCTCTGTTTTGCCAATGCATTAAGTTACATGTCTGTGACCTGGATCAGAGGTGTCGCTAGGCATTAAATAGGCTATTGGTCCGTGTTTGGAGGAGGGTCTGGTTGTCCTCCTCCCATCGATAGAGGGTCGGGGTGCCATACCCAGGAAAATTTGAAAAATTAGATGCCCTGCAAGACAATATCAGGACTACATTCTGACTAATAAAAGCGAATTTTTACGTCTTGAGCGCAACATAAAACAAATTTAAATTACAGTCTGAAACGAATAAAGTAATGAATTGGCAATGCTATCAAAACAATAAACGTATTCCCAGATTATTATTATTATTATTATTATTATTATTATTATTATTATTATTATTATTATTATTATTATTATTATTATGGTTGGGCAGGGGCGTAAATACGGAGAATCGTTACTTGGAACGTTGGAGTGTTGTGGATGAAAGGTGTTTCTGCATTAGGCAATAACAGCTTGCCGCAACTTGTGCCCAGTTACTGTTGCTGTTGCCTGAGGTAACAACCCATTTCAGCAACAATATTTTGCCAAAGATGACTCGGGAAATCTGTTGGATTTGGCTGGACTGTTACGCACTTACAGCAGCATAACTCGGGCTGTGGTTATGGCCTCGTAGCACCTGCAGCTATGGAGGGGATCTGGTAGGGCCCCATACACCTACCGTGGGAGAGGCGGCTCCCAGAACACTCCTTACAGAAGGCCGCAGACCAACTGAAACACGCTACTGAGTATAACTTTAAAGCAAAGCAATGGTAACCAAAAATACTGATGGAATACATTATAGAGGTCGGAGAGACTGATGGATAGACATACAGGCAGAATGTGGCCATTCTATAAATTCATTATCAAGTTATCAACAGATAAGGACGAACCACTCCAACATCGAAAACTGGTGCCATTGCATACAGGGGAGTTGGAAGCAGATTTGAAGGAGTGCGTAGATTCCTGAAAAGGAACTCAGACACATGACGCCGTAACGCACTCACACGAGTATTCAGTTACTTATCAACATCTTGAAGCTGTTGAAATATCTTTAAGTATATGCCAAAAGATGTCACCATTAGCTATGATGTGCCCAGTCTACACAAGTGAGCAATGCACCTGCATTTGATTCAAACATACGCTAACCATGTTATCCATGTAATCCCAGTGTCTCAAATCTCTCAATTTCAAACCAACCATGCAGGTAATTTTGAAAAGTAATTTGTCTGGAAGGCTTCCAGTGAATCCAGTCCCGTCACTTTCGAAATACTCAAGATACCGTATTTATTTCAGGCATCTTAACGAAAGTGTCATATCTAGCTAATTCTAGCCTAGAAAGCTAATAAAGAAAATTTTACAATTGGCCGAAGCTGGTCTTTAAACACCTTTATTAACAAAAGATTGTGGTACCGAGTAGTTACTGGTGCAACATTAGGTACAAGTTGTAATTACGCCTAATAGTCGTCGACGCAGAAAAGTACAATGTGAAAAATATCTTTTCAAGTTGACCTAATAGTCATCGGCGCATGAAAGCACAAAGATGTGCCGAATTATAAATGGTACAAAAGATGTATACGACGGGAAAAATGAAGAGGCAGACCAGTTGAAGAACGTTGATCCGAGTATATAATCGAAATGTCAGTTTACCCCTGCAGGTGAAGCTTTCATTTCATATTTGAGATTTATGTCATGTATAATATATAATCTGCTTTTTTAAAACCATTTACCTGTCACATGTGACAGCCTGGTAGATAGACAGGCAAATATTTCAAACACACACCCACACCCACACCCACACCTCTCCCCCCCCCCCCACCACCTCCCCACCCCCCCCCCCCCACCCCCGCCTGGAATGTGGATAATTTGGTGTGCGGGTAAAATCCCTATGTTAGGTACCTGGCTAGACTCCTAGTGTGTGATTGACAGCCACGCAAATTTAATTTGAAGGAATTTTCAATAGGAGTATATTTGAGAGTTCTACCTTCTATTTTCAAGCATTGCGTAAGTGGGTAAGATCACAACTGCATAAGACACTGTTAGGGTGCGCGCGGCCGTCCTTAGCCTCTCGCTGTATATGGTTTACTTATACGTAGATTACTATGGTAACGGTACCGCAGTAACTATGTTTGATAGGGTGCTGTAGGAAAAATGCATAATGCGTGAACTAAATTTTGCTATCCATAGAAAATACAAGTATTTATGCCTGCCCAATTTTTGTTTATAAATTGGGTCAGCGGTTATTACATATAATGTATGTCTGTCCTCGCATTGTGGCTTTCGGGCTTCAGAATGGCCACCATCCTTAACTCGTGTTGACGCTTAGAGGAGCATATCGTTAAGGTTATATTTATACAATAAGACTAAAGCTGTACTGAGCTAAAATATAACTATGTGACAGCTGATCCCATTGAGTTTCATAATTGCTCTGACAGAATTTTAGCTTGAGATAATTTCAAATTTTTTAATTGATTTCAACACTCAGTACCACGGTAGCGTAGACCCCTGTGTCGTGGTAATAGCTGTCACATTTTGGCATAGCGCAGCAATTGACGTTTCCAGAGTAATGACGTCATATCACGTCATATCACGTCATATCAGGTCATAATCAGCTAAGCAGCGTGTAGGATGGCGTCATAATCATTACGTCATAAATGATTCTATATGGCCGTCTTTAACTCTTAATAGTCCGACACGTTGTAAGAATTGTAAGTCTCTACTATTTAACAAACATACTATTGAATATTTTGAAACTCATTTGACTGGACGCTGTTGCTGCCATAGGCAGCAACAGCGCCCATTCAATTAGTTTCAAAATATTCACTAACTTACATTTTGAAAGTTCCATTGATATGGTGTTTTAAATTGTAGTAAGTACCACTGTAGCGTAGAACCTATCCTACTACCATAGAAACAGGTGTTTTCCCAATAATTTACACTCGCGGCTTGGGAGGGAGGGCGTGTCGCTTCATTTAACCATTTCAATACTAGTATCTAAATCTCGGGAACATTTTGAAATGGAAAAGTAAACCATGGCAATGTAATAGTATATTTTCCTTACCATTTGACGTTTCCGGTGCGTTCTACATTGATATCTTCGTCAGAATCATTCCCGAAATCCGTCTCCTCATCGCTTTCGTTGTCAACGTTATCCAGAATATCGACGCCCATGACTGGTTTGAATTGATAAGGTGCTACATAAATATAAAATTCTTCGTCAGACATCCTTTGTCGTGAATGGGACCTGGACGCCAATCAAACCAACAGACATCCTTTGTAGAACGACACTATGGAAGGAAATTGTAAACTGTGAACTGGAAATGCAAAATATCTTTTCTTCGAAGATGACGTCACGATGACCACGTGGCCGCGTAGGTAATTAGAGATCGGATTTATTCGTGAGGAGTAAATGAATTGCCAACTACTGCTATAAAATTGTTAACCAGTTAGTTAAATATAGCAATTGTATGTTTTTTGTTGAAATTACAATTTAATAAACGATTTATTGAATATTTTGATACTAATTTGACTTGGAGGTGTTATTGCGCTAGCATTCACTGTCTATTACATTTAAAGATAGGAATTCAAGGTTTGAAGTGATAAAATCGTGTCAATTCACATTTCCCGAATATCCATCCATCATTTGACCTGGTATGGCGTCATAATCAGGTCAGCGCGTGTATAATGGGGTCACAATCATTACGTCACAAAGGTTTCCATATAGACCGCCATCAGATCTCAATAGTCCGACACGGTGTATGGATTATATGTCTTTGTAATACTTTGCTATTTAATAAACATGCTGTTGAATATTTTGAAACTAATTTGACTGGGCGCTGTTGTTGCCTTAGGCAGCAACAGCTCCCAGTGAAATTAGTTTCAAAATATTCAACAGCTTACCTGTGTAGCTTTTTGGAAATTGATAGTCAGGGTGTTCAGAGATCGATCGATCCCAACACGAGCTAGGTGTGGGTGGAGCCTAGCTAGAGATAGTCGGGGGAATAGCTAAAATCGGAAAGGTCCATTTCGCATACAAAATGGGCGGTGATTCATTAGACATGGATGGGGCATAGCTGTAAGTGGAGCACTCTACTACTTTTGTACATTACCTGTATTAAGCGTCCACCTCTCCTCTCCGTTAATGCTTCACATGAGGGTATACATATTAGACAGAATTTGCTGCAATTGAATCAGGCAGTGACTATTGGTGGTATTGATATGTCATGGTTTGGCTCCTAAGGTCCAGGTTCCAGCAGCATCTGTCTATTAAAGATAGGAACCTTGTAGTTCATAATGTTCACCAGTGAAGCTAGTTTGGTGCCCGTTCAACTGCTATTGTTCTCCTAATGGCCTAATTATGCAAATGAGGTCACGTGAGCCCGTATTTTAACCCATGTTTGGGGGCGGGGCGTTGGCTTTGACACATTGACTCCCAATAGTATACCATATGTGTCACGCATGTAGAATTGTTCTCAAAGAGATTTCAGAAGTAAAGGGATGTAGCGTATTGCGCGATTTTGTGTGTTATTGTTCTCGCAGCGTAAATTTAAAAAAAATCGATAATAACATGTGCATGTGTTCTCTATCGTTGTTAGCTGATGCTAAAGATCAATGTGTTTTAAAGCTATGCGTGTGCATTGTACATGTAAGAGTGTATCGCGTGTTCACAAGATATTATTGGGGTTTTTTAAATCAATAATGCTTCCCCCGGTAAAAATAAGAAAAATAATATTCCAAGTTGTATACCATATATCAAAGAATTAGATATTACTAACATTTATACGCTATAATACCTGATGAGATGATGGATATTAATGAACCTGAGGAGATGATGGATATTGTTAACGACCATGTACCATTAATATCGGACATAGTATTAGAAATGTTAACGTATATGAAAGGCGCTGGTGTCATACCTATTAGATGCGTGTGTAGTAATCTCGAACATAAACTAACGCCATTAGCCGAGAGTATAATATCGCCGCACAATAAGGGAATACACACACATGCCCGACCTCCCAAATAGTACAGTAGAAATTGACATGGACCCGGACATTTTGTATAACAGACAAATTTTTGTTTTAATCACTTCGGTATGGCCCAAAATACATCCCAGAAAAATTCTCCAAAATTCACACATGGGGAAATATGTTTTTTAGAGAAAATTCAAAATGGCCGCCAAGGCGATGACCAATAACCAGGTAATATGTATTTTGACTCTAAAAACCCGTGTTTTGGTAAGTGTTGTACAGTTTAAAGTATGTCATCATCAAAATCCCTTGATAAACTATAAATTTAATGCAAACTGAGCGACTGTTGTGAAACACTGCGAACAGGCAGAATGGCTGAAATGTGTCTGTGCATTTTCACTTTCAAATTTCGAGCTGTTAATGCAGTGACCTTCACATTTACAATGTATGCTACAGGGAATGCCTTTCTTGGAGCAACTACACGAGTAACACAGATGTGTGCTGCTTTTATACTGGCACCTTATATTTAGAAGTAGCTCCGGAGGTGCTGCTGACTTGTCCGTAATGATCGCCGTCATTGATCGTTGTTCTACTGCATAACCATACTCTTCTTTCTTTAACACAGTTTTTAGGTGAAGCCATGTGCTTGCATGGAGATGAACACGAAGGCTATGGAAGTATGCTGCCCTACGTGTGGGTGGCATCCGTTCAACTGGTACATGCTTAGCAGAGATGGCAGTCATGTATCTGAGATTGTCTAAGCGAGGACTTCTTGATCCAGCACTATACAAAGACTTAATGTACTTTTCACCAATAACCATTATATCCGCCTTTGATCTGGAGATGTCGCCAAATGCAAGTACATCTTGTCTGAGGGTTGGTGAAGATTGGATTATTTTCATATGCTCTACTTTGCCCATGCCATATAAAGCTGATGTTGTGTCACATCCAGACATACTATGGACGAATGGCAGGCACATACACAATTCCTTGCCTAAGATCTCTGTGGCCACTTTGATGCATAGCTTATGTTGCTTTGTTTGTAGGAAAATATTTGCAGAGGTGCTTGCATGATAGAGGAGTAAGATCAATATGTCTGTATCGTCAGCAACAACTATCGTTGTTCTTTCAGTTTCTGCCAATTCTTATGCTCTCCTTACAATCACCACATCAGCATCGCCTTCATCTACTGCATGTACCACCTCAACACCTGCATCTGATAAATGTTTTGCCAACAGATTTATGGTATTCTGCTTGTCGCGTTTGTTTGATAGAAATCCAGTTTTGTTTCCTGGAACAGGTGTGTTGTCTTGGACAGCTACATCAGGAGCGCCAACTTGATTAAGCCATCGTCGCTTCTGTTCTTGATCTTTTGTGGTCTCAGTTTGATAGTTATCAAATATAACGCATACAGGCGCATCAAGCCTCTGATAATGTACTACTGATGCTACGAATGAGCTACAAGCGGTCTCTATCGTTCCAACCTTAGGCCATGGTATCCGATGCAAAAGTGCGCAGCCATCAAATACTCTTGCAGCTGGCTCTGTTGTCTCTTGCTGTAGCATTGATGTGTTCATTTCAATTATATACTTAGCCAGTTGTGACTTTTGCAATTTCCTCATAGTTCCGTCATCGTGGAAAAGGGCGGGACATACCGTTGCAAGCTCGTATTCAAAGATCGCTTTGTCTGGAGGTCCTGAAACAGATGCAGTTGACATTAAGCGATGGTACAGCTCCTGGGAAGACATATGGACATCTTCATTTCCTACTTTAACTACCTTTCACATAAACAGCAAATGTTACAGCTTGATCTGCTTTCTTTAGCGTAATGTCGCCAAACCTTTCTCATTTAAGTTCTCATGAATTCTTCGACCAATATCAATGGCATCATCGGCAGTAACACGATGGTCTGCAATCAAACCAGTTGCGATATTTCTCAGTTGGTCGTCTTCAACTGCGAATGGATTGTGTTCTCTGAGAAACAGAGTGAATTTCTTCATGTCTTCTACATCTCGTCTCATATTTGCAGGGTGAACATCTCCGTGTTGTTCAGACCATGTCCCGGTGAACGTGTCAATCAATAACCGCAGAGCGTGTGTGTACTGTGCTATGATGTGTGCAGTGAGAAGCCATTTTGTTCTAGCGGATTTCTTGTGCGTTATATTGATCAATCCGCCCTGTGTCTTCCCAGCTCTCATTAGACTCTGTTCAATCATCATATCAGACCAGCTACCACTCCAATAAAGTTTATCATTCCTGCGTACAGCAAAGTGCCCTTCGTGCATGGGACCATCCAGACAAGTACATAGATCATCAGAATCTTGGAGGTAAAGGCGACAACACTGTGTGCAATTGAAGTGCCCTGCAGCAGCAAAGAATGGCAACATTAGTTGTGTCGCCTTTAAATGAAGGAGCCAATTACCAGTACGCTCAGCCCTGATGAACAATCGTACAACGAATCAAATTCCATGAACAACGACCACAATTTACCAGTTCTTGATTTCTCTACGTTTTCCTTCAAATTAGAAACTTGCTTACCTAGGTCTTGCAAATGGTCATTGTCACAAACATCGTCTGCTGAAATATCAGGTGACATAATAGCATCGTATAAATTGCGCAGCTCTGACCACATATCAGCCGTTGACATATGTGTTTGACTTTCACAGCATGTTTCTGTTTTGGTTTCGCTATCAGGATCAACATCACTTTCTTAATCTTGCGGCTCTGCAAATTCAGATTCACCATATGTACTGCTGGGTGTGTTGTCTGCAGCACTGCCGTGTAGAGAAATTATATCAACATCGGGTTGAATTAGCAAAAGATGCAATGCGGCATCTGTAAGGAGGCATGCTCTTAATGTCTTTGTGTAAGCTTTTCCCTCCATTATCCTAGGTAGGGGAATTCCTAGCATACACGGTTGCCCACAAATCATCGATCCCACTCCTCTCCATGATCTTACAGCCCGCTCCAAGAAAGGACATTAGTTGGTGGAAGCCACCCAGCCTTATATACATGTTCCTAAACTGTGGATGAGTGTCTTGCTTAAGTTTTTAGCTTCTTAAGTACAATGGCTGGTCAAATGTTATGGTTGCGCAACACAGTCCTGCCTTTAGGGATTGGGACTGTACATACATCATGGTACTATATACAGCTTCATTTGTTCCTGGATTCAAAGGTACCATTGGGTTGTAAACTACTGCCGTGCAGTGGAAATTTTTGCATGTCGTTATTTCAGACATGAACCCTGCCAGTTTGGTGGCTGACTTGTGAGAAGGCTAGAGTACAACCCCAATGTGTCTAATTGACCGTGCATAGCAATAGGTAAGCTGATGGGGTTAATGGTCTTTATCCTTACATCTGCCACTAGGGATTTATTAGAAGACGTGTAGGGTAGCATGAAGCTCCCAAAATCACCAGCTTCTTTGATCTCATCAGCAGTTATAGTTTTACGACATATTTCCCCAACTGGGTTAGCCCTGCTTTCGGTTGATGCCATTATTTGGCACGAAATGATCCCCATCACATGCGTTGTATTGTGACCAGAAATCGTGTCCTCGTTGTAATCAAAATTATCAGCTACCCATTGACAGAAACCCCCTCCATCCTTCTTCTCCACGAGCCCAGGACACAGGTCTTCAATGGATGTGCTTCCAACTACAGATCTCTGAAATGCAATTACCTGGACATATGAAGCACTGAGTCCCAGGGATGAGAGCATATCTATGATAACACAGGAACGGGTAGACTGGTGGATGAACAAACCAATGGACAGAAGCAGTGGTGATACAAATGATTGCTTTCCAACAGCTTGCATGATAACATGACATACAGATACCATCTTAAGTTTATTTTTTAACTTGGCAGATTCACTACGAGGTTCAGAATAGATACATGAAATAAAATGTTTCAATGCATCTGGCACCTCGATTTCAAGCTTTTCAAGGTCTAAACTGGACGGTTCTGGATACACATCTGATGGTTGATCAATATCTTTAATTGTTTGATTAATCATAGATCCCACCAGTCTAACAAGTCGCATAGTTTCATCACTCTCGTCACTGGTTGATGCTGTATATGATTCGTGTATGATAGAAGATGCTCTATCAGTCAATGTGATCACGCTTGTCTTGCCTTCAACCTGGGGTATTGTCACATCTGTCCCACATCGGCCGAGCAGACGACGCTGGACGTGCTTTATGCTATATGCGGGTACACCATTTGGCAAGTAGGTGGTCAATTGCGTCAAAGCATCACACGAACTGATGTTTCAACAAGAGATGAATTCTTGCATACATTGACGATGATATTTGGCTTTACCAGCACATAGGTCACCTGCAAAATGTATTCTTGCTTTAACATCATTCGCTAACGAATCGTGCCTTTTGCCACACGCGTTTAACAAGGTTCCCTGGACTACACTGAGTTTACCATTACTAACATATTCAATATTGCTTATGTGAGAATGCCGTTCAGGGTGACGGCGGACAGCATCAAAGTCGAGCTCTTCAGCACATATCAAACAATGAGTATGGTAACCATAATGATTAGATTCGGAGCGCAGTGTAGGGGTAGATGGTCGCACTCCTTCATCGTTTCTGTTTTGCTGTTGCACTTTTGCAATATTTCTAGGCAACGTGTAATTTTTGTAGCATTTATCGTGTACATAATGTTCGTTCGACGGAGATAGTTTCAAATCAATACCATCTCCAAGAAGCTTTGAAGCGTCAAGCAGCGTTGAAAGCCCTTTATGACTAAGTTTTCTAGAACTGCTGCTATCATGGGAAACATTACATACAACACATGTTTTTTCTTGCGTAGGGTCAGACATAATTGTACTAAACCATTAATTAGCGTGAACAATGTGATTTTGACTCTATATAATTATCGTTTAATAATTGAATCGACTTAACTTACTTCAAGTAACATTTTCTAAATTTAACCCGGACTATATATTATTGTAATAGTAAGAATAATAGCGTTAGGAATATTTTATCACTGACTGCATAGCTGCGATCAACATGCTGTCCATATGTGTAACTCTCTCCGTCAGATCTTTAAAAAAAAACTGGCCATACATTGATGTACCATGTTCTGGAATTCACACTCATGTATCAAATCATATATGGTTATTATAGACAGGTTTTACTGATTAATTGTAATTTACATTAGTATGTCTTACAGGTAATTTGACTGGGATCTGTTGTCATATACACAATTGACAATAGCAATTGTCAGTAGGTCTAATTTTATAAAATTCTCAACAGATTACCTATTTATGCTAAATATTTTTCACATTTCGTTCCCTAACTTCAAAGAGTTAAAACTCAGGTTTGCTCAAGTGTGAATTTGTGAGAATTTCTTGTGTGGACTCTGGACAGTCATAAAAAGTGTTTGGAACACAAAATCGTCTGTTATACAAAATGTCCGGGTTAGCCTATATTTCTGTTGATTTCTACTGGACTAAAATGCATCTGTACACTTGTGGATTTGTGGCCGGCCGCACGTGCGAATTTGCGGCCGAAAACAACTGCTTTTAGATGTATATCAGACACGTTCCATGTGTGCGCTATTGTTGTGTACAGATGCATGGATAGGCCTTTGTCTGCAGCTGTCAGTACTGAGACGCCTTGGCAGTACCCGGACGCAGCCTGAGCTTGTCAGTGCTGGGACGGCGAGCCGAGCTCTCGGGACAGCTTTCATATACGAAATTACCCCCATTAATTTTCATTGATACCGTCGCTACAGATAAGCATGAAACACTAGGTGGGAATAACGGTATGTTGACCACAGACTCGTACTTAAATCGGCTACTAAGTTTTAGGGACCAGGTGAACACCAGACTGAGGCTTTCTTCGGAATTCTTCTGTCCCTATAACAATTAACTTGAATTATAATCCATCAGTGAGCAAAGAGTTAAATATAGGTGATAGGTGGTATATATCCTTATGCCAGAGGCGTAATATATACCGTAATAATTCAACACATTTCTTCAACATGTATATATCATGAAAGTTGTAGCACGCAGAGTGCGGGCACATCTGTGACATGGCCGCGGTAAAATTCTCGAATTTGTGACAAATCAGTCATAGCCATGATATCGTATAATTAGCTGTCTAATGGTTACTATCCCCACGCGTTTTGAAAAATGAAAGGAATAATTGCAATCGCCCCTGTCTGTCTGTCTGTCTGTCTGTCCGGCTATCTCCTCCGAAACAGTTTGGAGGAATTCAATGAAATTTGTTATGGTGAGCTACGACGATATTATTGGGTACTGCAAAACGATATTTACATCATCCCTCACCCACCACCACCCTCCAGCCCCGTCCCCCACCCCACCACCCGCAGTTGGGTGGGGACAGGCTGGAGTTAGCGAGTGTCCAGAAAGTCAAATTTGATGAAGTTCAAATAAATTTTCTATGTAAGCTACCTGGATGCAAAACAATATTTATATTATAGTTGTAAACGGCGCAGGTCCAGATGCAAATTGGTTATCAGCGCGTCTGTTTCTAAACGGTGATGGCTAATATGAAAATTGATTATCAGCGCGCCCACTAGTAAGCAATTCATTCAGTTGTTCAGACACGTCTGTCCGTATTCATGCATGGTATTTTTTGCTTGTTTATTTGTTCATCCGTATGTCCGTTCATTCATTCATTCATTCATTCAGTCGTTTGGTCAATAATTCTGCATTGGGCACACATTTCCTTGTGTATACATCAACAAGCCCGTGACAATTGAATCGATTTAAGCTGCTGATTAATCCATTGTTTTGTGATTACACATAATGTCTGTACAAAGTGATTAATGAGAATAGTAACAATGAGAATAATAACGCAAGGATCAAATGAAGTGATTAACATTGAGTATAATTCGCGTATTGGACTACATCGGTAGTTATGCCGAGAGGTAGGCGCCCACTTTGATTGGAGGAGAGCTTTGTGACGTCACAGAACTTTCCCACACTCACTTCCATATATGGGCACGGGCGGAATCTAATTTAAATATGCTAATGAAGTGACGTCACAAAGCTCTCCTCCAATCAAAGATGGGCGCCTACCGCTCGGCGTTGGTTAGTATTTTGGGGTAGGGGAAACCCTGATGTATCTATCCCCACCCCTTCCGCCCATATACCTTCCACCATCAAAAATTGATGGGTTTTGGTAACTACAGCTTACTGACATTCTGGGTAAAGTTTCCATTCGTAAAATCCAATCGATGGCTGAAAAGAATAACTGAAAGATGAAAACAGGAAATAGAATGTAACATGATATGATTAAGACTTTATTCAGTAAAAGATGTATAGTGAAATTCTGTGAAGTAGAATCCTAGTTGAAGAGATATTCAGTAGTGAACTCGTATAGCTCTAAACCACGAAGTGGTCACTCTGAGTTCTGATGATCAAGTGATTTGAAAAAGCAAAGTCCCTCTTATATACTAGGCTGAACTGTCAATCAAAAATCCTGCTTGAATTTGATTGGACGAGCGGTAGGCGCCCCTAATGATTGGCTATGGGGAAATGAGCAGGGGAAAGTATGATTAATGATATGTTGTAGATGCACTAAGAAACCTTAGCTGTACTTAAAAGTACACTCGCACTCATGAGTACAGAAATGAGCGGGAAAGCTATGGATTGGCTAAGGAGAAATGAGCAGGAAGGGTATGGATTTGTTACGGAGAAATGAGTGGGAAAGCTATGGATTGGGTAAGGGGAAATGAGCGGGAAAGGTATGATTAATGACCTAGAATCATGTTTGAATTTGATTGGAGGAGCGGTAGGTGCCCCTAATGATTGGCAAGGAGAAATGACCCACATTCGTGCTTGAATTTGATTGGATGAGCGGTAGAATAACTGATGCCAACTCCATGCTCTCAATGAGATAGAGGGTGGAGCTATCGCCCCGCCCGCTAGTGCTCCCCCCAGATCAGCGATACCAACCGCACAGACACCACCACCATCGGATATGCAGAAGCCCAGTCAGAATCAAGCACCTGGAGGAAGGGGCCATGCCCGAAGAAGAGGGTACAATCGAGCCCCAGGGTGCAGAAACCAGAGCAACAACAACAACAACAACAACAACAACAACAACAACAACAACGGCAACATGAGAGAGTGGATAGAAGAGATCAATAAGCAGATCTCCGCACTCACCAATTTAGTAACAACACTCAGCACCAACCTCGCCACCACACAATTTAGGTCAGCAAACACTACCAGCACCGCACCACCACCGAATACCTGTTTCGGATGCGGTCAGCCAGGACATTGGATTGAGCGATGTCCTAACCGACCTCCCTCTACAATGCTTGCTCCCGACCGCATCACACCGCAACTAGAGAAACAGTCAATCTCCTAAGGGTACCGAATCACAAGGAGCCACTTCGGTGCCCGTATTCCTCTCTCGACTCAACAGCGGCTTTCACACAACCACGTTCAGTGGCCACGCATCATCCACAGAAAGTAACGGACCCACCCACACCAGAAAGCATGGCTTCCCATATGTCTGTGCCTACATTGCCTCCCCCATCCGCAGCAATGACATCCCTTCTTTTCCGTACATGACAAACTTTGTTTTCTATGTAAAACGGCAGTAGTAGATTGTAGTACCTCGGCTGAAAGAACATTTTTGAAAGCACCACGTCCTGCCACCAAGACACTGGATTCACGGTGCCCTCTGGTGGTATGCAGAACACCACCGCAATCAGCAGCATCTTCCGCATCCGCAGACAGTAGCGATTCGGGAGAGACAATTAATTCCGCCTCATGGATTCGCAAGCGCCAACGTAGACGGAGAAACGAACGTCATTGGTGACCTCGCTGTTTCTTCTGTGCTTCAACAAACCATCCTATGAAGCATTGCAGGAAATGGCTTGCGCAGGTAGAACTTATCCGTCATCCCGTATGCGCCACTGTCTATACCAATACCGCTCACACAGAAACGGCAACAACACCAGCACCATTGCTACCCCAGCTCTGTCTTCACTGCAGATTACACCCCAGCAGAGACGACGAACTGGACCATTCCTCACTCAGCCATCTACAACATCGCGAGACGCAATATGGAAACAGTCGGAATATATACAGAGTGATGCTGCTCCAATGCCATTATCGCAGATGGCATCATTGGAAACTCTTCCGCAGGTTCATCAAAAGGTAATCTACAACTGTGCCTGTCTGTTTAGTGGCGTTTCCACCAGCACCACCATGGACACCGGAGCTTTTATTACAGTATTTAACCAGCGCTTATATGAGAGCATCCGACCTCATAAAAAGCCCATCCCCCCCCCTGAAGCTTGCGAATATTTACCTACAGACGGCTACGTGAGCAGATGTACCCATAGCCAGTGTGATTAATTTAGTTATTCAAATAGAGAAGATGCAGACACCCTACTTGGCTTTGATTTCCTCAGTGCCAGCGAAGCCATCATACACTGCAGACAACAGGAACTTGATACACACGGCTGACGAATACCTCTCGGACCACCCTCATCATTATGTGACACGTGTGTGGTAATACTATCAAGTACCGTCACAGTTGAGCTGGGACAGGAACATATCTTATGGGCCACCATACCACAGTTAGGAAGCAACACACACATCGCCATGCTGGAACCCAACCCTGAGTATATGATCACCTCACAATGCGCAAGTCCCCACATAATAGTGGACACTACTGATAAAGGGAAAATACCCTTTCGAGTGTTCAATGGTACCGCAGATCCCATCACTTTGGAACCAGGAGTATGCTGCGGCCATTTAGTGGACATAATTTCACTGGAAACACCTGCACTTTCTGATACAACACCACAGCTGACTGATGATTTACCCGAACATTTACACGATTTATATCTTTTTGTATAGACTACCGCGGCCTTAATGATCTTAGCATTAAGGACGCCTATCCGTTAAAATTGATAGTTCAGGCATTGGATTCCTTGTCCGCAGCCAAGTGGTTTCGTACCTTTGACTTAGATAGCGGTTACTGGCAAGTAGCCATGGATGAAGCTGATATGGAAAAGACAGCATTCATTTGTAGGGACAGCCTTTTCCAATTCCACAAGATACCCTATGGGTTGTGCAATGCTCCCGGAACTTTTGAATGACTCATTGAGCAGGTATTAATCACACTGCAATGGGAGATCTGTCTCTGATACATCGAGGACGTAGTAGTCTTTGGCCCTACGTTTGAGCAAACCTTAATCAATTTAGACACCGTGATTTCAAGATTCCGCATGGCTAATTTGAAACTCAATCCAAAAAATGGCATCTCTTCAGACTGAGCGTCGAGTTCCTGGGACACGTCATATCCAGTGATGGAGTGGCTACACAGCCATCAAAAACTAAGGCAGTAGCAGAGTGGCCTCGGCCATCTTCAATTACGGAGACACGAAGTTTCCTTGGCTTATGCCAGTACTATCGCCGTTATAGCCGACATTTCAGCGAGATTGCTTCACCCCTCTACAAGATCACCGAGAAAGATCGATTATTTGAGTGGATGAGTGAGTGTGAAGGCTCCTTCAGGGCACTGAAGGAACTCTTGACGACCACCCCGATTCTTGCTCACCCTAATGCAAATGTCGATTTCATCTTAGACACTGATGCGTCATCTTTCGCTATCAGCGCAGTTCTATCACAGATCACAGAAGACTGAACAGAGCAGGTATTGGGTTATGGTTCGAATACTCTGAATAAAACGGAGAAAAGATACACAACCACCAAGCGAGAACTATTGGCGGCGGTCCATTTCGTCAAGTATTACAAACACTCTGTATGGGCACCATTTTACACTCCGTACAGACCATGCCTCACTATGGTGGCTCAGGAATTTAACAAATCTGGAGGGCCAGGTAGAGAGGTGGCAGGACTCCCTGCAGGCCTATAACTTTAACGTTGTTCACCATCCTGGCAAATTGCATGGTAATGCCGATGCCCTTAGCAGAATTGGCGCGGAAGCTGAACACGAAGAGGCCACCGCTGTGACACAGTCAACACAGCCATCTCCAGAGTTCCCCAAATTGCGGTGCGCAGAGTGCAATCTGGAGAAAATCGCATACCACTAAACAACAGACATGCAGACACGAAATATATACACGTGGATTCAGGAGAGGGTACATCCTCCTAAGGAATCTGTGACACCTTTATCCCCCACAGCTAAATATTACTACCAACGGTTCAAAGAATGTCAATTAATAAATAACGTTCTGAACATTAATGACAATTTGGTAGTTCCGGAAAGTTATCAAGAACTTATGGTGAAACACGTCCACGATAACACTGGACATCTGGCCGTGGAAAGGACTGTTGCCCGTATCAAACTGAGATTCCACTGGATCAGGATTCGCGATAGTATCAAGGCATGGGTTGCCAAATGTATCCCATGCCAAAGATGCGCTGTTGGCCAACACCATATCGCACCATCACAAATTAAGAGTGTTGGTGCACCATGGGAGTGAGTTGCCATTGACGTGCTCGGACCCTTGAATACGACGGATGATGGAAATAAATACATCCTCGTATTACAAGATTATTTTACGAAGTGGGTTTTTGCCACTTCGAAGCATTTGCTTTGCCAGACCAAGAGGCATCCACCATAGTGGAGGTCTTGGCCAGCAATGTGTTCTGCCGCTTTGGTATACCTTATGAGTGCACTCCAATCAAGGAAGTAATTTTGAGAGCCGGCTCATATCAGAGCTCTGCAAATTATTCCATATCGTCAAAACAAGGACAACTCCATACCACCCCCAGAGTGACGGGATGGTAGAGCGATTCAATAGAACTCTCACGGAGATGCTTACCAAGGAAACACGCCTTGATTGTAGAGACTGGGATCTATGGCTCCCACATGTACTCATGGCTTACCGCACTTCGGAACATTCCAGCACGGGCTACACCCCTGCTCGGTTAATGTTAGGCCGTGAATTAGCCTTACCCCTGGACCTGGCCATGCCACGGATACCAGAGGAGAAAAATTCACCATCTCTCTACGTCGAACTCTTGCGGCAAAGGATAGAACAAGCCCACGAGTTAGTGAGAGAAACACTATCTACTGCACACTGGCAGCAAAAGACATGACACGACCGGAGAGTGCATGGAGATCCATATGAAGCAGGAAGAATGGTTTGGGTACACGATTCACGATGGTCTGAAAACGTGCCAAGTAAACTGAGTTACCAGTAGTACTGTAGTAGATAAGACTTCGGACGTGACCTACCGTATCCGTGCTTCAGATGGCCTGACCTCAGTCGTCCACTTCGATCAACTTAAACCTTGTGTCAGTGACGACCCAGCACCAAAGCTCGGACTGGGCGTTTCTCGTGACACCAGTACCCAGACAGATATTTCTATGGAAATTAGTATTCCTATGGTTAGCGCAGAGCACTGCTGTGCTAGTTCAGCCCCAGTTCTACCAAGCCAGAACATGGGTGAACAAGTGGCTAATGCTGACAACGATGACGAGTTATGTACTCTCCCTCTCCCTCCTCAGCGTGGGTCTACTAGATCTGGGAAGTCGTATCTGAAGAATTTTGTGTTTGTTTTGTCCACGGGACTGGATGGAAAAGTGGTTCCTCCGATCTCTTCCCACTCCCACCCACTTCATGATATGCCCCCACACACCCCACCCCCCACCCCCCCCCCCCCATCATAGAGTTACCGCAAACGGAAGCTGAGGCGGACCCAAGCCATGTTTCCTGTGGAGTGGAATATATGGTGAATAGCATGGGAGTGAAGAGGCTGGATGAAGCCTTGGCATGTCTAGAACCGCAGAACCATACAACAAGGTATACCCGACCAAGTCCTCAAATCGCCTGACCAATTCCCTCCCAAACGGCACCATTATCCATTGCCGCACAATACCCCAAATCCAACTGGCATCTACATACCAAGTTCGGACACCACCAGCCCAGCCCATTTCACACTCCACTCGTCATCTGTTGGCCGTCAATCTTCAGGTATGAGGGAGACTGCTGCAACAGAGGAGGTGGCATCCCGCACCGCACCACCAAATATTACCTCCCGCGGTGGGCAGGGAAGCAGCCTGTTCAGCAGACTCTTGGCTCGAATTTTCCTGATGTCTAAAAACTACAACAGGACACCAACTGTCGTGTATTGGGAGATGACTACATCCCCCTATCGAAAGGCCACCCCCGCCAATAGGCCTGCCATAATTCCCCGTGAGTAGTCAGGACATCACATGCGGACAGAACGTCAACACTTACAAGAACACACCTGCCTTCAAGACTGGATGCGTCAATTCGTCATTGCGCGTGCAACACATACTTGCTCGGTTATACTCAGCATAACAGAGACATTCAACATCAGCAACAACAACATTTAGCAGCACCTATCGGTCTGAATTAATTACCGGTAGAGACATGAATATTCCTGCAACAAAATCCTCACGCACAAATTGCAGGAGAAATAATATCTCCCGCAGACTACACCTCCCGGAAATAACAACAAAACTGGAATGCACCCTCTTTGCTTATAACATTGCCATCATACTGCAGCCCGGACATCCCGACAACGGCATTATCATCAACAGACAACCACCAACAAATCTCCCGCACACACCCTCTTATCCAGTTACGGGAGAACTGATCATATGGATATCAGGAATGCACCACAGCCAACTACAGTATGCATCACGGACAGACACTTGTCCAGCATCCTCCCCTACCCCTTTCCCCGACGTCGTACGGAAACAGCTACGTCTACATACTTCAACTACACGTAATAACAGTCAATATTATTAAGAGAGCAAGATGCCCGCATTGTCGTCAGTCACGAGTAGGATTTTACTACCGAAAAGTTGAATTCGACGATGGATTGATCAAAGTTACGACAGCATCCGACAGGTCATCTATGCTCTAAAGTAACTCTGTCCCACCCACGGGTTCGGCCATTGCTGGGTGAAATACCCTCATGGTTTGATAAAGTTGACATGCATGCCACCACCCTCCCCCTTCCCGCACCTAGCAGCCATAAACGCATCACCAGCACCACAGCACAAGTACCATCCACAGAGAACCAGTCACGCATAACAGATTCAAATCACCAACATGACAGAAACACAGACACTCAGGTTGACTGTATTCACAATCTCCGAACGACATCATTGTAAATTGTAAAATTTGTGGCACACATATTTGTGAGTTGGACTGTAATTTAGCCATTATTAAAATGGTACAAATGTCTTTGGTCTAAGCCGGGATAGGAGCTAGTTCTACCCATTGAGGAGAATGCTTGGCCAGCCCTTCCGCTCGGGAAACATAGCTATCTTGACGAGATAAGTAATGTTGATATACCGCATGAATAGAACTGTTTAAACCACTCATAAAAATTACTTACAACTTTATTGTTAAATTTTTTATTAGGAGCACAACTGCTCCACCATGCTACAAATCATTAGCACACGGGCCAATAAAGCGGCATCAAAAGTCTGACAGTAAAATTACAGAGAGAATTTCGATTCTCTTCCTTGTGTTTCAGTCTATAATCAAGATGGGCTGAGAACTACCTATTACAGACACCCACCAAGACGCATGTTAAAGAACTCGCGCAAATACGGGACAATAGAAAAATCTTGATGTAACATATATATTTCTATCTCTCGCTTCTGCAACAGACTACACCTCAGCAACAGCATTTTGGCCGTCGCCATAAACATCATATACGTTTCCGATCAACCACGTGCTTTTTAGAGCCACGTGACATTTACTACTATTTCCAGTGAGTTGAATCAAATGCTTTAAACAAAAGAGCTGCCCAAAAGACGTGACTACCACAGCATGATGGAGGAGTGGCGAGGGTGAGTCCAGGGGATTACCGCTGACGTCACCTGGCTTCCACACACCCCATCGGGCGTGCCAGCCTAAAATTCAAATAGGCAAGTTTATAAGCATCCAACCTGGAAAACCGCCTCACGTAATTGAAAGATGAAGCTCCGCAAAGGAAAAGTAGTACCACGTTTTTATGTTGATCAGAGGCTGTTAAATGTGCGAAATAAAGACAAGTTTAACAAGCCATTCTTCCTACAATTACAAATACTCCTATTACATGGGAGGAATTAATCCTATGACGTCCAGGCCGAAAAGCAAGGAAACATTCACATAAGAATGACCGAATCACCTGTAAAACCTTTAGGTATGGCCATCCGCCGCCTGTGACGTCACCAAATAGTATAAAAGGAGAAAGCGCGCTCTGAAAACTCGACACCAGGGGAAAACATAGCATTAGGATTCTTTCGTGTCGCAAACTAAATTCTGCTGTTTTTCTTATTATTATTTCGTTATTATATTTGGCCTGGAAAGTCATAAACCATGAAGAGATATGGCATTAGGCTTTGAATAAAGTTCCCGCAACTAACTACCATGCGGGAACGAGATGTCACTCCTTGAAGATCTAGTGTCGGATTCCGAAGAAGAGGAATCGGTGCCAGTTCCAAAGCGGTTCCCATGTAACTCGTTGTTAGCTAGCAGAGAGCCATGTAGCAGAACTTTCACTAGGAAATCAGACCGCACCCTTCATATTAATAAGGACCATCTCTTCCAGTCAGCCTTTTGTGTGACGTGCCAGTATCTCTGCACCGCTACTCGCTACGGCTAACTCACGCACTCCATTATCATCACTGTGTGTTGGAAGTGACATTGGTTCCTAGGGAAGAGAACGAAGATCGTGCTGTTCTCGCCACCTGATTCGAATCTCAGCTCCTGGTCAAAGTTCTCCCGACCGAGAAAATGGCCCATACGAAAAACACCACGCGTAGATATCCCGTTGGACATCATTTTCCCGTGGCTACAGCAAGCAACGTTCCAACAGCCAGACGTAAAATCCTCACTGCGATTGCGTCTGGAAGTGTTATGAGGTACCTATCACTTCATCCACACCAGTCCTAAAGCAGAGTAGGAAGCGGAAATCTCCTGTAGAATCCAGTGCGGCAGCACCCGTATCAGTTACTAGCCATTCAGCTACAGTCACCACACCCGCCACCGTAGTATCTCAGACAGTAGTAACCAGTCAACCAATCTCAGTGGTAATTACGACACCTGCGGAAATAGACATTCCCAGTTATCTGCAGTCTCCATCTTCACTCGAACTTACCATAGACGAAGGACCGGGACCATCGCAGCCTGTGACAATTAGTGTAACTCCGACCCGTGTTATTCAGCATCCGCCTCCTCGCCTTTCTGACCCCGCAATCAGGAAGGGAACCACGCCGGAACGTCCATACGCGGGAAAGAGACAGATCGCCCACACACAGGATATCTATCCCGTACCTAACATTACTGCTAGTTGTGGAAATGTATTAATTATTACTTTATTTTTAAAATACTTTTCTTCTTATTATATATGTTAGATCAATTGAATCCCGTCCTTAGGATGACTACGGTTATCCGACACAACCGCACACTTCAGTGCCCGGGTGTGTCTCACACTAAATAAGCACTGCGGATTCCGAGGTTGTAAGAACGTCATGTGCGACATAAAAAGAATACAACCTCCCGCAGTGTAATAACGTCACAATCCCGTCATGCAGTCTGATAAACCAGTTTTTAAGTTATCATTATTATATGTCTTATTTTTCTTATTATTTTTCTTCCTGTCTCAGAAGTCAGGACGGATATGGGACCAGCTAGACCTGCCCGTTGCGGACCCGCAATAACGGGCTGCAAATAGATATTTTGGATATATATATATAATGATAATAGTAGGTGATACGTGTTGCATACCCCTTTATTTACCCGGGGTGCGAAGTAAGTCGGTGTGATTAATAAAACATACCTCATAAGGGTTTGTTACATAGGTTATATCCATATACCTTGTCTTTTTTTAAATATATTTTTATATATATATTTACAAACTTAAATTATGGTACGTTGGATCTTGGGTGTTCTCTGCGGAGATTATGATTATCCGCACTCAACGGGAACACCCATGCGAGCTATTGTTTAGAATCATATACTAAATAAAGTGTA
>JAVVLW010002101.1:0-25000 GCA_034401795.1 Chaetoderma sp. LZ-2023a | reverse complement strand
GAAAGTGAACGTGACAAATAGACCTAGTTGATGACGTAATCAATCTAGTTTCTCACACTAGGCTAGAACAGCACCACCTGGTAATGAGATCATCTGGCACATGTGCCTAGCACCCTAGCATTCCCGAGACTGCTCCATTAGTAGGCAATGTCCATGGCAATGGACATTGTAGCGTCCTTTAGGAATTAATAACAGAATCGAAATTTATTGATAAAACTATATGTCACTCATTTGATGGCATGCAACAACAACACATTCCGTAATGTTGTTAATTAGCTGACAGATCACATCAAACCAGAACCGATCTCCACCGCTTTGTTTATATGAGGCACACTCTTCATGGAAGAATTGGGCAGAGTATGATTGGTTAGAATGACGTCATAACCAATCGGGATCGATCAGACTCTGCAGTAAAGACTTATAGAGAATAGATTTGTGCGCCAGGTAAAGGATGGAGGAATCACTGATTGGCTGAGAGGACCAATCAGTTATCAGGTCAGAACTTCTAGGAAGAAATAAGCAGAGGTTGATTGGTGGACTGATTGTTCAGCCAGTCAAAGTGTGCTTATGGAATATCTAGAAGAGTTGTAGGAATAGATAGGAATAGATTCTGAGAGGAGTTGTATGTTTCTGCGAAACGTGTAGAGACGTGAATTAAGGGGTATATAAGGCGAGATTTCAACTAGATAATTTAATCCATCACCATCTGTGATTCACTAAGTACCTCGTGCGTGCCTAGTTTTAAGATAATTAGCTATTGTTAGATTGTACAAACGAATTTGTACCAAGTATTCATTGTGAGCGATTTTGCTCTAGATCACAACTTATTATTATTTGTAAATACAGTATTAATCTTACGCATATGTAAGACCCGCCTTTGTTAGTTAATAGGAATCGAGCGGAGCTGGGAGTAACACCCAGTCCTTACTTGGAAAATTAGAATAGTCAGATAGGCCCCGCAGTCTCAAGATAAATATCGTATATCTACATCAGTCAGACGAGGCGAGCCGACTGCAGTTATCCTTCCTCTCCACTGACGACCATTGTCGCAGCAACACTTTCCAGTCACCGGTGGTGAAGCGGGATCCGTCATCATAAATTAGTAAGCAGTAAGACGTTCCCGACAATACCCTCTGAAGAATTTATTATTCGCACTGGAGTGCAAAACTGTACAAATTATGTAAGTACTTTTAAAATATGAGTAGTCCGCCACAAAGGCCAGTAATATCAGTTTTGAACGATTTTAACGATCGAGTAAACCAGTACATAGAACTAACTCAGATATCAGACCATCCTGTAGTTACGCAGCATCTTGGGTATCGCGAAAATACTATTGTTAAAATCATCACAGATATTCGTTGTGAGGAACAACCTCGTTTGAAACGTGTGGTAATACAACTGTATTACCAGTAATTCGCCAAATTGTTTAACCCTAAACACCACAAAGACAAAGGGGAAATGGCTACCCACCATGATTCTACTCTTCCATCTCGTAGCCCACCCCAAGAGGCCATAGATGTAATGGAGATCATTGGAACGAAAATGGATCATACCATAACCCATGAAGAGGACAAGCAAGAGATGAATCGTGTATATTGCCAGGAAGTGTACGAGCTCACGCAGTGCATCAAACCATGCGACGGCTTGTTGCCAGAAGAAGTGCATCAATTTTTAGACGAGACGCATCGCATTTGGCAAGCAACAGAGGGGAACTTAGCCGGGACACCCATTTACATCATGACGCGTGCATCCAGAGGACTCCTATGCAAGACCATAGACCAATTCGTACTGGGCAAAGTACGAACCGAGGTCACGTTCACGCAGCTGATGGATTTGATAACACTGAATTTCATCTCAGCGAATGAGAAAGAACGTATAAAATATGATCTAGATGCAGTTCGTCAATGCTCGAACGAAACGATCATATCCTTCAATCGTTGATACCGGGAGTTATCCCACTGAGCCTACCCCACCAGCAATGAGGACACCCAGCAGATAGTCTTGTCCGCATACATACGGGCCCTCCATGATCAAGGAATGGGGAAGAGGATTGTTCGCAAGAAGGCTAAAACCTTAGATGATGCAATGGCCATCACGGAGGATGAAGAGTGCTGCAATGATCTGTTGCGGGCGATGAAGATCTCGGTCTGCCAGGAATGGGATATGGTAGTGGATATAATTGACCATGATGAGGGAAAAGACATTTGGGCAATAATAACTAGCCTGAGAAAGCAAGTTGCTCAGCAGAGCAAAATGATCGAAAAGCTCTGCTCTGTTATCGAAGGGCTTCAGTCGACATCAGCACCAATGCCGAGACCCCAACAACGCACTAGAGCCACACCAAAGGCCGCGCCGAAGAAACATGAAGTGCCAACGTGCTTTAATTGTGGCCATAAAGGGCACATGAAGTGCGACTGTAAAACCGACACCGAGCCGCCAAGCAGCACCCCACACTGCGTGCACACTGCGCACACAGAAACCGGTTACGTGCTTCAATTGCGGTAAACTCGGGCATATGGTGTCCGATTGCTATGCCGCACCGACTGCGCCATCACCACCAAAGCGACCAGTAACCTGCTTCAAGTGCCACTAAGTTGGGCACTACCAGAGTGATTGCCCCTTAAACCGGCAATCCCAGCAACAACCCAGACACGCGATGAAGTGACAGAGACAATCCGATAATGACGGGTATAACAAAGAATCGCCGATGCAAGTCGATGAGGTGGATCATCAGTATTATCGCCAAGACGACCACGACGATGATCGCAATTCCTACGATTCGTGGCAGGAAATGACCACGCGGAGTTATTCCAGAAACACCCGCAGAGATATGTTTAATCGGATGAACCAGAATCGTGACTATGAGGACTGTGATGGGTTCGCACTGACAGATGCGAGGGCAGATGAGTATGGCCGTTATTCATATGGTGATGGAGGAGTCTCATCAAAGATGCCAGGCCAATTCCAAGTATGATTTTGGTAAGCATGAGGCATGAATGTTTGATTGGTGCGGATGCTTTGTATATGGGAAATGCACAGATTGACTATGAGACCAAAGAAGTAGTATGGTTTGGTAAGAAATATCTGTTTAGAATACCATTTAGATCGCAGAATGATTATGTATATGCGAGTTGTAAGGAAACGACCGGATATGCAATTATTGACAAAGTGCTCAGTGACTGCCAATAATTTCGACATCCCAATACCCATGGACGTGTGCCCCAGGTTAAATGTACAATTCCAATGGGAGACCACCCTCCCATCCGACAGAAGGCATACCGAATACCGCTAGCAAAAGCTTACTAGGTAAAAAAAAAAAATCAGGTTAAGGAAATGTTAGCAGCTGGCGTCATAAGACCATCGTCATCACCTTGGGCGTCACCCATCACACTGGTGCCTAAGAAGGATGGTTATACACGTTTCTGTGTGGATTTCAGGAAGTTGAATTCGGTTTGCCATAAAGATAGTTATCCGTTGCCTAATATCTCAGATATTTTTGATTCAATGAGGGGTGCAACACTATCTTCTACGATGGATTTGAAGTCTGGCTATTGGCAGATACCCATGGCTAGCCAAGACATCGAGAAGACAGCGTTCGTCTGCTCAGAAGGTCTTTTTGAATGGATTCGGATGCCATTTGGTTTTTGTCACTCAGGGGCCATATTTCAGAGGGCAATGAACGAAATTTTCCGTGATTTTGTAGGAAAATTTGTGCATGTGTTTGTCGATGACATAGTCATATATTCACGAAGTCCGACTGAACATGCACGTCATTTATGTCAGGTCATGAGTAAGATTCAGGAATATAATTTACAGTTAAAGAAGAAGAAATGTGACTTTGCAAGCAAGTCAGAAGGTCAAGGTTATATGGGAAATGTCACCACTACATGATGTGGGTGAAGTCAGAAGTTTTCTCAGAGCTACTGGGTATTATCGGTCTTGTGTGAAAGGCTATGCCGAAATTGCTAAGCCTTTGATCAAATTAACAAAGAAGTATAAATGATTTGAATGGGGAAAGCATGAACAGCAAGCGTTTGAGAAATTAAAGAACTTGCTGTGTAGTGAGACCATACTCACGTACCCAAATTTGAATAAGCCATATAAACTGTACACGGACGCATCGAGTTATGCGATAGGTGCGATTTTGGTACAGGTTGATAATAACGGTATTGAATGCGTTATTCAGTATGTCAGCTCGACCCTGAACGACAGTCAGTTAAATTGGCCCATAATAGAAAAGGAAGCTACCGCCGTGATCTATGCGTTGAAGGAGCTTCGTCCTTATCTATTTGGCATGCAGTTCACTGTGTATACCGACCACAAACCTGTGGGCGAGGTGAAAAACACTAAAGTGCAGCGCTGGGCTGTATTAATCGCTGAGTATGTATGTAAGATAGAATACATCCAGGGTTCTAAGAATATCCAAGCGGATATGTTATCCAGGTTACGTCGTCCTGTTGAAGTTTCCACGTTGGATACTGGTGACTACGTCATACCAGAAGTGGAGGAAGGTGTTTCCCCTCATGTTCCTTTGGAGGTATACGACATACCTTATGCTGAATTATGTACCGAGCAAAACAAAGAATTCCCGGAATTGTTTAAGAACACGCTGGAGGAGTACATGGTTAATAACAGTATTTTGTACTCGTTGATTCCACCATCAGCATTAGACGTTGAGTACCCCCGAATATTATTACCTAGCATGTTCCATGAGAAAGTGCTCTGGAAGGCTCACGAACGAGCCGGTCACCAAGGTCTTAAGAAGACTATCGGTATGGTAAGAGATTCATTTGTTTGGCTATCCTTGAGAAAGGATGTAGTCTGCATGTTAGAGACATGTACGATGTGCCAGGTTAACCGACCTGTCACTACCTGACCTAGGTATACGGAGATGCTCCCCCCCCCCCCCTATGGCCAATTATCCCAGTCAGATAATTGGTATGGATTTGATTGGTTCACTTTTAGAGTCTAATAAAGGTAACATCTATATAATGACGATTATAGAGCATTGTTCTGCGTGGGCAGAGGCGTACCCAATTGCAGCTAAGACGTCACAGAATGTCGAGGACAAGTTCTTTAATGAATACGTAGCTCGTCATGGCATACCGGAAATCCTCATCACTGATCAAGGAAAGGAGTTGTGTTCGAACTCACTTGAGCAGAGGTATGTCGAGCATGGTATTGATCATCGAAGATCGAGTCCATATCATCCACAGACAAATGGATGCATGGAAAGATTTAACCGAACTTTGAAAGAATTGATTCAAAAAGGTGTTAATAATGAGTCTCGAGCATGTGAAGACGAGTTAGGCGCAGTTTTAACAGCGTACCTCAACTCTCGTCATGCTACGACCGGGTATATGCCATTCTATCTGACGTATGGTCGACGGGCTAGACTTTCGTTAGCCGTTCCACTCGACGCAGCACAAGATTTAGGTGAAAGACTTACTTGTCTTAATAATGCCTTGTTGCATGCTCGAGGAGAAACAGCCAAGTCACGAGAACATCATCGTGAGAAAATCAATAAGTATGCAAATGATGGTGAATACAAAGTTGGCGACTCAGGGGTCGTAAAGGCTGAAGGGTGGATGAAGCTGACCTCTCGCAGTGACCATGAGTATGAGCTTTTCAAGATTAATGGACCCGTGGCTCATGTCCGACATCAAAGATCTGGAAAGGTGCGTGTTCTTAACATCTCAAAATTATGGGTAGTCGACTCAGAGATGTGCTGGGACAAGGTGAGACAACGCCGTATTAGGAACCCTGTTAAAGGTACTAAAGCAAGTCATCTTCCAAGAATATCACCATTACCCGAGTCAATGCCTTTTCCACTACCTGAATATATACCAACACCGTGTAAGGTAGCTCGTAGGAAGTGACCGGTATCTACTAAGGTACCGAAAGTACATAAAGTGCATAAGGAAGTTGACATGAATGTTGATCAGCCCGGTATGAGTAATGATCCCAACTATGAGTCACCGATGGATACGTCAGGAACTCTTGGTGATGAAGCATGGATGGATACATCGGAGAATATACCCGAGCCTGCCAACGAACCAATGGAAGTGGTTCCATCGCACTCCTATAACCTGCACACGCGCAGTCATGGTCCTGATTTCGGATCGGCTAGTTAACACGCTAGGTTTGGTGCATTTGGCTGGTCGAGATTCGCTGACTTTGTTAGCCGCATTGAAGCCGTTATAGGTCGACGTAGTACGAAAAAGCTTTAATCACCATATGGTACTCTTAGTAGTAACATCGTACTTGTCAATTAACAGTGTTGATTTTAAGTTTGCTTTTCGAAATTGAATAATGGATCTGTTTAGAATTTTCGTGTTGTTAATGATTTCTGTAAATGTAATTCATGGAAGAGAAATAACTATATTGAGTAAATTTATTGAAGTGGAAGAGTACGCAACTGTTATTCGGATGTTGCACATCACTGTCTCTATTTTTCATGTTGCTAAGATGATGTTATGGGTATTTTACCCTTGGGTAATGATGTTATCTATGGCGAAGTGGGTACCCATAAATGGACGGTTTTCTGATGACTATCATAATTTTTGTGGAGGCGAGTGGAAATATGGTCTGTGAGGGACAGTTATGGTCACGATAGTATGTTAGGTCTCTCCTGACCTTTGAGTACTGACGGTAGGGTTGTTGTAATTGTTGAGTGGATTGTATGCGTTAACGTTGACTGAATGTGATTAGGTGGAGATTCGAACCTATACAGACTTACAGACGGTCGTATAGTCGAATCAGTCTAGCCGTTGATATATCATAATTGGATGTGGCCGGTGTGCTAAATCAATCTCTGATTATTAACCATTTGAAGGTGGAAAAATGGGACCATTTACAGAGAACAAAGTATGTTCCTTTAGCATCATTATCGGAAGTTGACCCAGCGATGGTCGAAAGCATCAGTGCTAGATCCGTGTTGTCGTATTCAATGGCTTCTGTCATCACACTTATAGTGTTAATGTTTATTTTATACAAATGTGGAATTCTTAACCATGTGTGGAAGTGTTGTACATGAAAGCCACCCGCGCCCCGGATTCCACGATTCGGATCTTCCTGGGCTCGTTGGTCGCAACGTCCTGCAGCATTGTAACGACCAGCGGTGACGCCTAACACCAGGGGACAGCCTACCGCACCCATTGGCACGACGTCACCCATGGCGTCCGACTGGGAAGATGTGGATCTTAACACGGATACTGCATCAGTTATCCATGAGGTGATATAGACTCTGTTGATTTATTTTGTTTCGTATAGGAGAACATTTTGTAGTAATTATGTGTGGTGAGGTATTGCCATACCGTTATTATTGTTTATCGTATTGTTTATTCGCTGTTTCGTTTGATTTAATTTGCTTTGATTATTATTTACCGTTACTATTTGATATTGCATTGTTTAATGTTGTATTGCTGTTTTATTTCTTCGATTTATTGTTACTGCATTATTACTTGATAATTTCTTTAGTTTATTGTTGTATTATTGTTTGTACTTGTTTCAGTGAGTTTCATCTGGTTAGCTCTGGTATAGGTGTGTTTTGGTTGTTGATGTTACACAACAAGTTAATTAATACTCTCTTAAGGCCTTAAGAGATGGTTAATTAACTTTGCTTGGTGGGCATGTGTCAATATGGGATTGTCTTGTGGGAAGTCATGACCCCCGCAGGATGTCTTATAATTCACTTACGTCCCAAAAGAAATTATGTTTTGAAATACCAGGTGAGCTAAAAGTCCAGGTGAGCAAAAGATGGATGCCATAGATGTGCATCAATGATAATTGTTACATACAATTCGGCTAGGATGACGAAGTATACCATGGCTGTGTCGACCACCTGTTGTTGACTAAATATGTCAATCATTGGGACGGTGGAAAGTCGAGCAAACCGGGTCATCTCTTTGTATGTAGTAGAAACGTACTAATGCTAAATGAATAGGAGGCTGTTTATAGAGTTATATAACCAGCAGATGGAATTAATAGAATAATCCGTGTTGGGATGAGTGAAACTGAACGTGACAAACGGATTTAGTTGATGACGTAATCAATCTGGTTTCTCACACTAGGCTAGAACAGCACCACCTGGTAATGAGATCATCCAGCTCATGTGCCTAGCACCCTAGCATTCCCGAGACTGCTCCATTAGTAGGCAATGTCCATGGCAATGGACATTGTAGCGTCCTTTAGGAATTAATAACAGAATCGAAATTTATTGATAAACTATATGTCACTCATTTGATGGCATGCAACAACAACACATTCCGTAATGTTGTTAGTTAGCTGACAGATCCCATCAAACCAGAACCGATCTCCACCGCTTTGTCTATATGAGGCACAATCTTCATGGAAGAATTGGGCAGTGTATGATTAGTTAGAATGACGTCATAACCAATCGGGATCGATCAGACTCTGCAGTAAAGACTTATAGAGAATAGATTTGTGCGCCAGGCAAAGGATGGAGGAATCACTGATTGGCTGAGAGGACCAATCAGTTATCAGGTCAGAACTTCTAGGAAGAAATAAGCAGAGGTTGATTGGTGGACTGATTGTTCAGTCAGTCAAAGTGTGCTTATGGAATATCTAGAAGAGTTGTAGGAATAGATAGGAATAGATTCTGAGAGGAGGTGTACGTTTCTGCGACACATATAGAGACGTGGATTAAGAGTATATAAGGCGAGATTTCAATTAGAAAATTTAATCCATCACCATCTGTGATTCACTAAGTACCTCGTGCGTGCTTAGTTTTAAGCTGTGGCTTGTATGCCTAACGAAGCTTTGATATTAGTAGACAGGATTAGGACGTAGAAGATAATTAGCTCGTGTTAGATTGTACAAGCGAATTTGTACCAAGTATTCATTGTGAGCGATTTTGCTCTAGATCACAACTTATTATTATTTGTAAATAAAGTATTAATCTTACGTATATGTAAGACCCGCCTTTGTTAGTCAATAGGAATCTAGCCGAGCTGGGAGTAACACCAAGTCCTTACTTGGAAAATTAGAATAGTCAGATAGGCCCCGCAGTCTCAAGATAAATATCGTATATTTACATCAGTCAGACGAGGCGAGCCGACTGCAGTTATCCTTCCTCTCCACTGACGACCGTTGTCGCAGCAACACTTTGCAGTCACCGGTGGTGAAGCGGGATCCAGCATCGTAAATTAGTAAGCAGTAAGAAGTTCCCGACACACCCTCTGAAGAATCTCAAATCTTCAATATGTTAGCTAACCACATTGAAAACCTGGCAATGATTATTCTATGAATATTCTATGCTTAAGGAGTCAAATGAATTTCAAAATATTCAACTAAATGTTAATCAAATAGTAAAGACATACAATTCGTACAACTTGACGGAATATTAAGCGTTTGTGACAGACAATATTGCGTCATTGACGAGGTATTTGATTATAACGCCAGCATCCACGTGACGTAGCTGATTATGACGACATATGATTGATTGAGAAACTGGATTCATCAATTCTTGTTACAAATGCGATTTAAATGCATTACTGCCATGAAAGTTAAATGTCTGACATTTGCTTGTCACTGCCTGGCGTTGTTATGTCACTTGAAGGTTACACCCACAATGGGAATCAACTATGCGCAATTTGGCAGGCAAATAATTATTTTATGTCTTTCGGACATTCTTATTATTAGGCGCACTAACCATCATCGCTGCCCTATCTAGACGTTCATGTCAGGTTACGTAAATCACCAGGAGCGGATATTACATAAGATATCTTAGCTTCCTACAATCAGTCAAAGCTGCCAATAAAAATAATCAGATGTCTTTTGTGGCCATAGATGGTGATTATCTAAAAAGGCGATGGATTCTAGTTGGCGACTAGTTGCTGGGGTTTAACACGTATTATGTCCACAGTGCCTCAAAACGCTCCAAATACTATTTTGGCTAAGTAACCACATAATGGGAAGTCACTGTTCATTTGCAGAACAATGAAAAATGGTAACATTACTACTAGAATTTACAAAGATGGCTTTCTTGGTCTGGAAATGGATATTAAATGCTAATTGGTCAAGAGAGTCAAATTTTTCGGCTTAGCGAGTGTTCACCCGCTGACCAAACGGAGTCAGGAATTCCAGCTGTACATTTTCAAAAATTCTCTTCTCTTGGTCTATAAATGGACATTATTCAGGACCATTGCAAATGCCGTTTAATACAAACCTGATTAACTGTTTGCCGTACATAGAGTGATTAAAGAGGGTCTGTTTGCCGTACATAGAGCGATTAAACATGGCCTGTTTGCCGTACATAGTGATTAAACACGGTTTGTTTGTTGTACATAGAGTGATTAAACACGGTCTATTTGCCGTACATAGAGTGATTAAACACGGTCTCTTTGCCGAACGTAGAGTGATAAAACACGGCCTGTTTGCCGTTTATAGAGTGATTAGACACGGTCTGTTTGCCGTGCATAGAGTGATTAAACACTGTCTGTTTGCCGTACATAGAGTGATTAAATACGGTGTGTTTGCCGTAGATAAAGTGATTAAACATGGTCTGTTTGCCGTACATTGAGTGAGTAAACGTGGTCTGTTTGCCGTACATAGAGTGATTAAACACTGTCTGTTTGCCGTACATAAAGTGGTTAAACATGACAAATGAACTACCGTCTGCTCTTGTTGGCTCAAACTCATATCATTTTATCCTATCCAGTTTATTGATCAACCATATGATGCCATAATCAGCAACATCACATGTAGGCTGACGTCATAATCAATAACATCATGGTAAGGACGCGACTTAGTCCATCTGAACCTCTTAATAGTCCACCAAGGTGTACGAATTGTATGTCTTTAATAAAGACTTTTTTTAAACTCATTTGACTGGGCGCGGTTATATGCAGGTACAGCACCCAGTCAAATTAGTTTCAAAATATTCATTATCTTAGCTTTCTGGAAAATGAGATTGAGGGAGTGCAGGGATTGATCGATCCTAACACGTGCAATGTGCGGGTGGAGGTTAACTAGAGATGGGCAGGGCATAGCTAAACCTGGATTCCTCCATTCATCTGGAAATGAACGATATGGAATCTATATACCTTAGTCTACCAGTATATGTAAAACTTTGAGATGAAATTAGTACCTCTTTAACTGTATATCCAGTATGTTAATGGACGGATCAATTTCTAACTATGCCCCGCCCATTCTAGTTAATCTGGACTAGATTTAAAATGTATACGTGTATTCCCAGAATCTAAATTTCAAGGTAACTATACACGCAAGCTGTTGGATATTTTGAAACTATTATGACCGATCGCGACAACTCTCGGCGAATTTTAGTTATTTTCAAAATATTCGACAGGATGTTTAATGTATAATAATCTCACCAAAACATACAATCGAAACAATTTCGTGATATATGTCATTTTGATTATGACATCAGCTAACAAGTCACAAGGAAGATTTGTGTTTTAAATACATTCGTCACCGCTGGCACACTTACTTATAGCCAGTTGTTGCTGAATGAACATGTTTTTGATTGAAGTCGTCGCACCAGAAAGCTACAAGGACACGAGTAATTGGATTTCTAGTACACCAGGCACCAACATTATAAGATGATAATGATCATAGGATTCGGCTTAAATTACTAAGACGTGTCAAGTTTCGCTTGCTTGAAGGGCTTTTAGCGGTACTCTAACTTTACAATTTTTTAAATCTTTAGATATATAGCTATTTCAGCATCAGCAAATTCTGTTTTAAACCATGACTGTAAGACAGGAACGACATATATTGATGGTTAGGACGATAGACGTGGCCTCGTGATAAGCTAACGTATGATTTAGTAATGTCTCATGGCCATGCGAATTGGTGGGAGAGAGAGAGAGAGAGAGAGAGAGAGAGGGAGAGAGAGAGAGAGAGAGAGAGAGAGAGAGAGAGAGAGAGAGAGAGAGAGAGAGAGAGAGAGAGAGAGAGAGAGAGAGAATGAGAGAGAGAGAGAGAGAGAGAAAACATCTTTCATTTGCTAATAATCGTATTTACCATGGTCAGAAATCAGGCTTATGTTATCCACCAGACGTGAAAATCGAGATTGTTATCTATGTCTAAATCTAGACACCAGATAGAATGAAGGATTCCAGGTTATCCATCAATCATATATGATGTTATAATAGCATGCGTGGCGTGTAGGATGACGTCATAATCAATTACGTCATGAATGACGTAGACAAGTTCATCACCAGCACTTAATTGATGACGAATTAAGCGTTATTGACAGATAATTGTACGAATTAACGTTTTTACTATTTAATAAAGATTCTACTATAGGCAGCAACAGCACGCACCCAGTCAAATTAGTTTCAAAATCCCCGAACTCCTTGACTATCAATTTCCAGACAGCTATACAGGTAAGCTGTTAAATATTTTGAAATTTAATCTGACTGGGTGCTGTTGCTGCTTATAACAAAGGCATATAGTCTTAGTCCGTCATCAATTAAGCGTCTGTGACGATCGTAGTTACGCCATTCATAACGCAGTTGAATATGACGTCTTCCTACGAGTCACGTAGTTGATCATGATGTCATATGTTTGACTGAGAAACTGGAATCCTCCATTACCGATGTCAGAAAACAACAGTTAACAGCAACACGGCTAGACAATTTCTTCATATACACCGGGCAGTCTATACCACATCTGAGGTTTTTTTTACTGCAATCGATAGAAGGATCTATTACGTGACCCTTTAATGACCAGATTTTGTCAAGAAAATTAACATATTTCCTTATTAAATGTACATAAGAAGACTATTTTTGAAAATTTACTACTGGAATGCCTGGCTCGCTTACCGAGCCAGTTATTCTAGGGATAAATATTCAAAGATAGTCTTCTCTTGGTCTGAAAATGGACATTCATCAGGACCACTGCAACTATTGATTTTGGCCGGCTTCGGCATGAAAGACTTAACGGTCAAGTTTTCGAAGCGATTATTAGATGTTATCTTGCCAAATTGATTACCTGACCAATATGTTGTCTGTTCGTGGCAGATTCAATCAATCTGTAGGATTTTGAGTGAGGTACTTGTTGCCTCATTGGCCGTAGCCTGCGAGGCAGGCCCTTCGCCATCTGACGATGACATCTGGTCCAACTAGAGTCGGTCTCCGAGTGAAGAATTCCCGATGGCGATGACCAGTAATTGCTTCCCTCGGAGTCCTAAGAGTTGACTAATATACAAGTACAATATAGAGTTTTGGAATGTGGAGTTTTTACCACGGAAATGGTTGTTGACCCATGTTTTACCAGGTCCCTCTCGACACAAATACACACAGTAATTAAATATAACAAATAAAAGGTGGTGTTCCCAACGTGCAGTACAATTGGGGGCTGCATGTGTCTCCAACCACGGGTGATCGTCCACGGTAGGTTCGCCAGAGCCCCCAAATTAATATTGTTTGGGGGCACAGATGACCGCGCATCCATGCAGAACCAGAAAACAGTAAACAAATAACGTAGAACATATCCACCATCCAGATGTAATCCCCTACCAAGTACAAAAAGAGAAGATTTAATTTCTTTTATTGTTTTATTGTTTTAGATTTTTTGATTTAGCTTTAGGACTATACCTGTTAAGTTTTAGTTTTAGGGGTTACACTACAACTAGTTAGGTTTGGTGTTTGTAATACTGGTTTGGTATACAGATATATGTAATATGGATGGTCTAAATCATGGAAATTATCCTATTTAAAGGTAATTACCTGTTGAATAACAAGAACGGGATATCCGCAGATATTATTGCGAGTTTCGGTGGATTCACTCACTAGAGTTATTGGAGTTTTAAGAAGAGCAGAGACAGGGCTGTGGTACAAGACCAACATTTGACTTAATTACCATGTTAAAACGAAGAGGTTTAGTTAATAGTGGTGACCAAGCAGATGTGAATTCATCACGTACCCACTTCCACCACACTAAAATTATTAAAAAAATTAGATTCACTCAGAGGCCATTTCCTGCCTTCCCAGATATAGATATTGACAGACAGTTTCCTGTAAGGTAATAATTTTTTCGCCTAGTTTATCCTGAAAAATAGTTGTCTAAATTTAGATAATCTATATGTCAGCAAGCCAGATCCACATGCATCTATAGCTATTAAGTCGATGCCTGGAACGCTGAATATCAACATCAATGGCACGCAACTCAACCAAGTTTCTGAAGTCAAGCATTAGGGAACAAGCTTCACGGAAGATGCAATAATAATCGACCGGGAGATTGAAACCAGAATCATGAATGCACACACCATTGACAATCAGATATTAATATGTAGGCTAAGGCGCAGGTGATAAATCTTATCTTTACACCTACCATAGCATACCAGTGCCAGATATGGGCTCTAAGCAAAAGCATCAAAAGAAAGTTCACCACCTCCGAAATGAAATGTTTGAGAAGGACAGCAAATACGATCAGAAGAGACAGGGTTAGAAATGAAACAATCCGAGAAATGGTAGGAACAGCACCAATCCACCATCATATAGAAAAATAAAGGGTGAAGTCGTTCGGATACTTGATCAGAATGTCTATACACCAACCAGCATTCAGAGCATACAATTTGCGCTGCTCAGGTTTCAAATCAAACACAAAATCAAGAAAAAGGGTAGATTGATGGCGGGACAAAGCCCTTGCAGAACCATGGCCTATCAATTCTCAAAGGATCCCATCTAGCAGCGGACAGAAAGATTAATATCATGCGACACCGACCAGTGCAAATGAGAGGATACAGTAAAGTAATACGTTGTATGAAATAATCCACATATCATCAACTAGAACTATTCTCGCCACAATGTATCCAAGGGATTGGTATGTGTATCTTCACTCGAGAAATCTTGTAAAGTAGATGTTCAGACACGGATTTACCTAAACTATGTCTAATAAAAGACCATATCTACTTTGCAAAATGTTATCGTTAATAGTTTGGTGGGAGGCCAGGCTACCCCGGGCACCTTTTGCAAGACGCCACTAAGCGAAGTCTCTGCAGGTATTGTGTGCAGTTTCGGCAGATGACAAATAGATGTTAAAGTTGTTTGTCTACACACTGGAAGTTTCCTGGATGTTTTTATTCGATATAAATTACCGCGAACATTAAAGAGTGTGAGTTCCATTGGAACACTACAGAAGTTCTGCAGAGGTAGGGTTATTGATTATCTACAAATTAATTGAAGTCACGAAAATACTGCGGAAGTTCCGTGCTGTACAATAGTGTCCTACAAAATATAGGTTCCATTTGAATCAATAATATGTTTCTGAGGAGTCAGAGAATTAGTTCCATTGAAGGTAAAGTGATGAGCTATGGAGAACTGAAATGGTAGAATTGGTGGGTCTGGTTCTTGGCAAGGTGTTTAACCAGCTAGTATTTAGAAATAAATAAAAAAAGACCAAGTTAGAAAACAGAAGGCCAAGTTATCTTCCGATAGGATACACCACTCCACATTTTTGGGGAAAAGGGGGACCCAATATGCGTGTTATTTGACAATGGGTGACTTAAAATGTCTTACCAATTAGCATAGAGCTGACCCTGCAAGACAATATTTTATGCTCTGAGTTATCGGAGACACATACCCAACAATGAGTGATGTTATAGGACCCAGCTCGTCAGATGCGGGAACAATAATGCAAGTCCGGACGCCGGACTACAAAAGTAAAGCTACGGGATCCGTCCAACTAATCATTGTTGCAAATTCCAATATTACCCATTTAGGAATGGGGCCCTCCTGAAGTGTGGTGAGCATGCTGACCTATGTGTTTTCACAACCGGATTATTCCCCAGGATGTCCTCACGAAGTAATACCACAGATGAATAAAGGTCAGAGATTGTATAAATAAATTCTCCACCAGGGCAGGGATGCTGTGAATATTGCAGAAGCGAAGACGATGAAAGATTACGACAATTACTAATAAGTGTTCCATTTACTAATTAACCAGAAGTCAGCCCAGGCAGTTAAAGATATGAAAGTTTTGAAATTTCGAAAGCTCAGCTCTCGTTATTACAGTTGGAGAGACATGGAACTGCGATGATTCCACTGCTCATGCAGCGAGGTAAATCATTGAATAGCTCCCCAGTCAACCACTCATCCCTTTCTTGCAACCCAATAGAAGAAGCTCACTGGAATAATTGGCTCGGTTACCGCTTTCCGTACATACCACTGAAGACAACTTCTCCGTGCCCAACCAGGGAAAAGCAGATGCGATGAGAGTATTGTTCAAGAACCAATTCCCGGATCCAGACGATACGCCATCCATTTATTTGTAGGCGATTCTAGGCCATTGCAAACATCAATCGAAACAAGGATGAAAAGGTATATAGTTGATGAGTTCTTCGGAGAGTGGGAGTTCTTCGGAGATTGTGGAATCACTGAATTAAAGTCTTATATAGAACGATACATGCCATATCATGAGGAGAGGTAAGTTTCAAATCGTTGCGCTAGACTAAATGGAAGCGGAAGAATTTGTGTGTGTACTGCTCTGGTTGGCCGAGTGTTGACAAATCGGTAAGATCCGCTGTTCTGTCGCCGAAGTCAGTCTTCCCACGATTAAATAGCAGAAAACGTGAGTCGTTGATAGGTTTACTATCTATGAAGGAGAAAGCCGTTCAAAAACGTCCACGCGGAGGGCAAGCAAGACGATAACCGTTCACGAAAATGTACAATTAATGGACAAGAACGGTTTGCCTTAAGCCATCAAAGATCGAAAGTTATTTCGAATAGCACATGGAAATCGAAAAACATCTCTTTTTATACCAGCAGAAGCGGCGTCTCCCAAGATGAAGAAGCCAATCAGCATGTGAGATATAAAGAGGAATCCTAACCACGTGCCGTAACCAGCACGCAATGACAATTTACTGGAAATTGAATCAAGTTTAATTACATGCCTAAACACAGGAACTTTAATCAAGTGTAACTTGGCCAATACGGGGCTGATTTTAAAACGGTTTGTTGTTCCGAAATTCTATTGAGGGAAAGTATAAGGACATCATCAATTGATCAATTACTAAAGAAACGCTAGATATGACGATTCAATACAATTACTTAGGCCAGCCATAGGTATAGACACTTCCGCCAAGTAGGCCAGGAGCGTCTATTGATACCAGGGAGGGGAGCAAACACACACGTATGTATACTTACGGGATTCCGGTCTCAGTCCGTGGGATAATCCCAAGGAGGGACACGACCGACTCCAAATTACAAATGGTTGATGGATTTGTTGGTTTAGTTCCTGTATGGGAGAGAAGGAGAGAGGATGGCGGCAGACAAGGATGGAAAGCGTATCTCCCTGCTTCCATGTTGTTCTCTCTTTCTCTCTCCAGAGACCATCGTCCTCCTCATGCTCATCTTCCTCCTCGTCCTCCTTCCTCCCTCCCTCCACTCTCCCTCCCTTTCACCCACTCCATATGAGCCCACCCCCCCCCCCCTTTCTCTCTCCCCCCCTCTCTCACTATTGACCTTTGTCTGGTGTTTTCTTTCTGATTAATGCACGTCATTCATCATTTTCAATGTAAAATCTCAAATGTGTTATACACGTACAATTCTTGTAAATGTAAAGGCTATATTATACAATGGGCTCTTTGGTGTCTTGACTATCCAAAGCTGTCATTTGATCATTTTACATAAATCCAACATAAAACTGATTTAGATATTACCCTTTTCAAACTGGCAGACCAAATGCGATAAATCGCTTACAATCATCGCAATATTATGTTGAATATTTTAAAACTAATTTGTTCAAAATATTCAATGCAAAATATGAAGATTTAATATAATTACTTAAGCCAGCCATAGGTATATGGCTATAGTGTTGCCTTGGAATTTAGATACTGGGTTTTAGGGTTTAACGTGTTAAAACTATACTAGGGGGAATAAAAAGAAAATGTAGTTGGGTTTATTTATTAAATTTCAAAAGCAGAAATATAATTTTACATCAGTATGAGGTAAAAACTGGTATGCCAGCTAGAAAATGTGACATAAACGAATCACTTAGCCTATGAATTCACATTTCCAGAGTACCCACCCATCATATGACGTCATAATAAACTGCGTGATGTGTAGAATGACATCATAATGAATGACGTCGATAAGTACGTCACGAACGCATATTTGAAGACGGCTATTGCGTTGTTGTACAAATTGTTTGCTTTTACTATTTAATAAATATTATGTTGAATATTTTGAAACTAATTTGACTGGGCGCTGTTGCTGCCATAGGCAACAACAACACCAAGTCAAATTAGTTACAAAATATTCAACAGCTTCCCTGTATAGTTTTCGGGAAATTGATAACTAGCGCATTCGGGGATCGATCAATCCCAACACGGCGAGGTGTGGGTGGAGCTTAGCTAGTGATGAGCGGGGCATAGATAAAAATGGAACGGTCCATTGATATTTCATAAAACGCACATCGTTTTAGTTGAAAAGAGTGAATAAAAAATGGACTTCTTCAATATTTGATTCCATCTCTGAGAATCTGGCCATAGTTTTCCGAGTTTGAATAAACTTGCAAACATGATCAGCAGTCGTGTAATATCGGTGGTGGATGTATGCCCAAGAACAACCGCACTATTTTGTTTTCTGATTTTATGGTAAATGCAGAGATAAAATACTTCGACAAAGCCTCCTCTCTAACCGCAAATGCTTTTGATAAATTCTATGCTTCGTTATTTACTAGTTTTACTACTGTCATGGAATCCTAGCTTTATTTATTTTTTTCTTATCTTACATAATCCCATAACATTTTAGGCTTAAGCTTGACAGTTGTACTTTTTACCTTTTCTCTTGAACGGAAACTCTACCCGATCTTATCCAAACCAGTCATATGATAAAATATGCCACTCATAAACTATGCATGCCGTTTCTAGCTTTTTACTAAGCAGTCAAAGAACTGTATTCATATATTGATGGTTAAATGTTGATAGATTCCTCCAGGCAAAGAAGCCTGGCATGATTTACTTTTCAACCAATCAGAAAAGACATAGGCTGTCTGCAGCGTTATACTATATACTCTCAGTCATAGGCATCTATACTTTGTCAGTGCTCTTTAAAAGCAGCCATACAGGGAAACTGTTGAATATTTTGAAACTAATTTGACTGTGTCTTACTTAACTTTTTGACCTCTAATGACCTAATTACCAGATATTCTACTATTCTAAACATCATACAAGTAGCTATCATCCAAACCTACAAAATACGTGGTCATTTGTGAATTTGTGACAATTAGTACACCAGCTAGTTATAGATTTTAACCATTTCCTGACGAAGCCGACCAAAATCGGTGTCTACAGTGGTCTTGAGGAATGTCCATTTGCAGACCAAGCAAAGAGTATTTTTGACAATTTACCACTATAATGACTCCATGTGGCATCCATCCTACCCTAATACGGGACACGATGACCTAACTATGGTAGATGCCGCTCTGTAGCGCGAAATGATTTTTAAATTCCTATCCAATCCTATTTTTAGGGTTCGTCTCTCTACTAGTTGCTATCTTAGACAGCTAAACTAGTTATAAAATATTCATCATGATAATAATAATTACATAACTAGAATGCGCAGTGGATGGCACACCATCGCAAATCCACACAGTTTAATTTTAACTTTAACTTTAATGTTCTTCCCCACCCATCTTACCACACCCAGACACTGGGGTGGGGTTGGGCTACGGAGCCTAATGCAAACTAACATTACGATAAATTTGACTTTCTGCCCCCACCCCGCCACCTTGTCCACCCTCCCCAACACCCTGGGGACGGAACCTAATGTAAAATTAATCCGAAATCATATGTGTAATTCATATAACAAATTTAACTGAATTCCACCAAACAGTTTCGGAGGAGATAGTCGGACGAACAGACGAACGGACGCAGCCGATTGCAATATCCTTTTTTTTCAAAACGCTTGGGGATAATAACGTTTGTGTTTTATCTGACATGGCGTCATATACTACCGCTTGAGGAGACTGGCTTCGACCACAGTACAACATTAACGTGATGTTAAAAAACAAATAATTGTGATGCGGATAAAGGAGTGCGGCGGGAAGTCAATGGTATGGACTCTATATACCAGGATCTATTGGTACAATGCATGATTTGAGATGAGATTAGCATCCCTCTTCATCTACAACCTTGCTTTCTGATGGTGCAAGTTCTGGTGCAGCATTTTTATTTTCTGGAATAATTAATATTACGATGTTACTATTTCAATTTTGCAGTTCCACTTCATCCACTAACCGATTCTCGATGGGGTGGTGTGGGCGAGATGTGGTGGCGTGCTGCATGATGCAATGCTTCGCGAGGTAGTCACGTGATTTTAAATGATGGAATTAATTAGTCTAATAATACAAGATTTCGCATCGTTACTATAGTTCAAGTATGTGCCGTCCTCATCACAATCTTGATATAGTCCTACACTTGAAATACGTCAAAATTCCCATCCAGAGCCAAAATAACCGTACCCCTCAAATTTGTTCAAGAAAACTTCATTTCCCATAGAAAATGTCAATTTGCAGACCAAGAGATTAGCAAAAAACATTCTCATTCAAATGACTGGTCCTGTTACCGCTTGCCGTGATAGACGATGAACTATTTCACCCATTTTTAGGGGATTCTAGGCCATTATAAACACCAATTGAAACAAATGATGTTATGAAGACACTTAACATCATGGACGTGAATCTGAACTTGACAACAGTGACCTCCTTATGTATATGAGTGGATAGCACCGCCAAACCAATTAGCCTACGCGCATAATAAACTCTGACTTCATGCACCACCTCCCCACTGACGCTATTGGATAACGCACCCAATCGCATGGCCCAAACCCAAGAAGCCAATTCATGCTTCCAGGACCATCAACAACTTTGCTGTTTATAGTGCGCCTCAATAGCATCCGGATGATCTCGTAAATCCGAGAACAGATTGACAGATTCACTAGAGCCTAGCGGAGTGGCTTTAAACGAGGCAGCTGCGGATACATTGTAGGGGCGCAGCAAATACGCATGTGAATAGGCATGTCCAAGCGCTGGAACTTTCACAAGATGGGAACGGCATGTCACGGACCCTTGACACTATCAAACGACCAAATATCCTGGACGTACTACATCAAGCTGGCTGTAATGACGATAATCTGTGACTTGTCACACTGCTATTCATAGATAGCAAGTTGAAAGTGCAAGTAAAACGGTGGAGTATTCACGTTCGAGTCTTCTAATGGTTTTCCACGGGGAGCCAGCGTCTCTCCGGTGCTGTTTACACGTTACGTTGCCGCAGCCCCCTCATATGTGCAAAACCAAATCCACCAGTATCTACACTGAGTCTCCCACGAGAGATGGAGCACGCACGCGATATAGACTTCATAAATGAGGAAAAGAATCCTTTCAATAACAGGCTCCATATAGCTGCAGAATAACTCAAGAATGTGAATCTCTTCATGAGCAAAGCCAAAACCGAGTTCATCCATGTGCACAGTCCTATTAGCGACAGACTGAGTTTATCCAAGTACACAGTCCTATTAGCGACAGACGAAGTCAGTGACAAAGGCACCCGCTGTGTGGCAGGGATAAATGGAGGAAGAGGAACATCGGGCTTGGTTCACTAATATGTAGCCTCTAGGATATAGCTTCACATTATATCACAGGAAATATTACCAGTCCTTTGGAAACTGTGGATCTGCAGCTCCCTATGACGCGACCTGTGTATCACTGATGGTGTACAACTGTAACCATTCTAGATACTCCTGGTATATGTCACCGCAGTAAATGAAACTTCCTGTTTATCCGTCCGTCATATGACGTCATAATACATGGCGTGACGTGTAGGATGATGTCATAATCAATTACAGCATGAATGACTAGATTTAGTTTGTCTTAGACGCTTAATAGTTTAATAGTGCGACACATTGTACGAATTATATGTCTTTACTATTTAATAATTGGGCGCTGTTGCTACCTATGTTGCTGCCATAGGCAGGCACAACACCCAGTCAAATTAGTTGTAAACATATTCAACAGCTTTCCTGTATAGGTTTCTCGAAATTAATAGGCCGGGCGTTCGGGGATCTCTCGATCCCAACACGAGCGAAGCGTGGGTGGAGCTTAACTAGGGATGAGCTAAAGCTTGAAACGTCCATTTTGTACTATAAACATACATAGATGGCCGGACGGTAATCTCCAACGACACGTTATACACGTATGTGCAATACAGTCCTACTGTTAGAGAATATGGCTTAACAAAGATGTTCTATGTTTGGCTCTGTTCTACGAATGCCACAAGACACCCTTCTACAAAAAACACTTGGAATTTGGGTAGAATAAACTGACGACCAAGAAGAGGGAACTAGGACTCTTGCTGAGGACAAGAAGCAATGGCAAATCATAAAGAAGTAGACGAAGAAGAAGAAGAAGAACAAGAAGAAGAAGAAGAAGAAGAAGAAGAAGACTTTTCATATACTTTATTACACTCATTCCACTTGACAAAAAACTTCAAAATATCATACGATTACATAAAAACATAAAAGCTCAATACAGTGTATGAACATAAAACATGAGCATATCAAAATGTATCACAAACTTCAAGAAATAAGCAAAAAAAAGCAACGTATAAAATCTTGAAAGGTAACAATTTATAAAAGCCCATTAAAAACAAGATTATCATTTTCAATCGTGCACAAAAAACTGTCAACCGCCCTAAAGTGTTAAAAACATCCAGGGGCCCCTTGTTTCGATAAAACCGAAATTCTATTTGAATTCGTAAGTGCAGTCCCGAGAGACATTCTCGGAGTGGATCGGTTCGTGTATTGCCATCCAAAAGATGTTGTCTGCTAACATAGATAGACATTTTACAGTTGGATAAAAGCCAATTAGACAAACGGTGTCTAATTTTTCGTTTGGAATTGGCTGAGCATTGGAGACAGGGGAAACCCTCTCACATAATCAGCCATGTCAAAAACATCGGTCTCCAATAAATACAACACGGATCTTTTTACAGCTAAAAGTAATGTCTGAATACGTGAGCACGCTAAAACATATGAGTAATGTCCTCCTGTTCACCACAGTGAGGGCAGTGATCATTAGGACGATAACCTGCTTTGTAAAGAAATATTCCTGTTCCCAATGCTCCATGTAGAATTTTCCATGATAAATCACCCTCAAAGCGTATACATGGAAATTCGTAAAAACAACGACAATTAGTCACAGAGGAAATATCTAACAACAAAACATCTGCTCATACATTAATACTATTGCTAACATTTTAACAATAACATTCTACACACTTCTTTCGGGCAGTTAGATGGAAATGATACAGTACATTTAAAAAGGTCATTAGTAAACGAAAGGCCAATTTGATGTAGGGAACTAGGCACATTATCTGGACGATTAATCTTGTGACGCCATTCCAATGGCAAACTTTTCCATAACGTATTAAGGTTATTATCTAGTAACCGCTTAGAATGATTGGGCAATTTATTTGACAAAACATCAACAGACACTTTCTGGTGACAATCAACAATATCAGCTACTGTAGTGATTTCGGCACTTATAAAATCTTTTAAATAAAAGGTTAGCCCAGTTCGGTAGTTTTAATCATTCCATTTAGAAACAGTGGCTCGTGAAGAATATCCGCTGTACAAGATGTCAATGACTCTCGAGAGACAGTAAAAGAAAACCAGGATGTTAACAATGTTTTATAAAAAGATGCTACATTTCCAAGAGTACCTGTATCAAGGTCAATATAAAACAGCTGATCATCATAATTGAACTCATGCGCTCGCTTTAGAAACCAGCTAGTAAACTTAAACCAAGGATGCGATTGACGAAAATAGAGAAAATATTGTACATAGCAAATACGAAAAGATGTAATTCAAGAATTCAGATGCACCAATCCCTGTCCACAGTCTTCTAACGATAGCGATAATAATTCTTTTGGTAGCCAATGTTTTCGAATCCATGCAAAATTAATTAAATGTATTTGGATTGAATTTACAAGAACTACTGGTGGATCAATGAGAGTAAATTTATGCCATAATTTAAATGCAGTGAGAAGATTTGTAACAATAATACGGCCTCTTTAGGAAAGGGCTCGAGATATATTGTGCCATTTGGCTAGTTTAGTAATTACATCCGATTCCATGTTTATCCAATTTTGATTAAAATATTCAGCGGAATTTCCGATGAAGATCCCAAGAATTTTTAGCCCTTTGTTATTCCACTTGATTCCCAATGACTCGTCTATACGATTCTTCCTTATGCCCGCCCATAGCCCTTCAGATTTCTCTAAATTAAACTTTGCATTAGACGAGGCTGAATATAAAGCCAACCAATTTTGTAGATTGACAAAATCTTGATTAGATGTAGCGAAAGCGGTGACATCATCAGTGTAAGCGGAAACTGTCACCTTTTCATTGGTGGTATCGGACAAGGTTACTCCCTTTAATCCTAGATTTGAACGGAGTTTGTTTAATAGCGGCTCTATGCAAATAGTATACAACGAACCTGATAGGGAACAACACGTCTGAAGGAAAAAGGAGCCGACAATGAGCTGTTTATTTTAAGTAGACTGTATACATCTGTATACAAGGTTCTGATACATTTTGAAAAATATTCACCAAATCCAAAAGCTGAAAGAGCATCAAATAAATAATGGTGAGTTACGCGGTCGAATGCCTTTTGCCGAATTGATTGATTAAAAACAGCAAGAAAATCATTAGCGATAGTGTCCCAAAAGTTTTCTAAAATTCAGAAGGCAATCCATCTATGCCAGGTGCCTTATTATTATTTAGTTTGTAAATTGCGGCGGATAATTCAGACAAACTAATGGGTTTTTCTAGATCATTGTTTGAACATTCACTAAGTTGTGGAAGGTACGATAATAATACATTTTCAGATTGCTTACAAATTCCAGTATTATTATACAAATCTCCATAAAATTCAGAGGCATATTTCAATATATCAGAATGCTCGTTTACAATTGTCCCATCAGGCATTGTTAAATGAGAAAAAGTTTTAT
>JAVVLW010002100.1:0-25000 GCA_034401795.1 Chaetoderma sp. LZ-2023a | reverse complement strand
GGAATATGCCGATGCTGTGGACTTTATGGATGAGGAAAAGAAACCCCTTGACGAACTTCTCCCAATAGCTGCAAGCAAACTAAAAATTGAGAATCTCTTTATGAATGAATCCAAAACAGAGTTCACCCACATATACCTATCTACAAAGCATGAAACTAAAGAAAATGACGATCCACTCCGTGGCTGCGAACCATGGAAGAAAAGTAAAATCTTGGGCTCACTGCTTTGCAGTACTGCTGACATTGTTGCACGATGTATCATCGGGAACATAGCTTTCCAGTCCTTCTGGAAGCTATGGATTCGTAGATCAAAAATGCCCTTGGTAAAAAGACTACGTCTATACAATGCAACCTGCGTATCCTTGATGATGTATAACTATAACAGCTGGACAGCTCCAAAGACAGCTCTAGACAAACTTGACGCCTGCCACCGCAAACACCTACGCACCATCACAGGACACCGATGGCCAGAGAGCATAATTTCCAACGATGCACTATACAAGATGTGTAATATGCCGCGCTGTCTGTAAAAGTCACCCAGCAAAGATGGTCCATGCTTGGCCATGTGCTAAGGATGCCAGAAAACACACCAGCACAGCGAGCCTTGGAATTCGCCCTACTCGGAGCCAGCAAATATAGAGACAGGAGAGGACGCCATTGCATACATCTGCTAAGCGTGATACGAGGTGACCTCAAAGGAGCAGGAGTAGGTACACTCAAGTCAAGAATGGACCTGAGGAAGCTAAGGATTTTGGCTGAGGACAAGACACAGTGGGAAAAAGCGAAGAAGGATTGATTGCAGTTGTAGGATGTTTCTACTACTACAGCCGCTGAATACAGTAATCATTCATACTATTAGGCTATTCGATGTAGGACTGTATGCGATAAATAGACATTGATATACTGTTAGGCTATTCACTGTAGGACTGCATGCGATAAATGGACATTGATATACTGTTAGGCTATTCGCTGTATGACTGTATGCGATAAATAGGCATTGTTATACTGGTAGGCTATTCGCTGTAGGGCTGTATGCGATAAACAGGCATTGATATACTGTTAGGCTATTCACTGTAGGACTGCATGCGATAAATGGACATTGATATACTATTAGGCTATTCACTGTAGAACTGTATGCGATAAATAGACATTAATATACCGTTAGGCTATTCACTGTAGGACTGCATGCGATAAATGGACATTGATATACTATTAGGCTATTCGCTGTAGGACTGTATGCGATAAATAGACATTGATATACTGTTAGGCTATTCACTGTAGGACTGCATGCGATAAATGGACATTGATACACTGTTAGGCTATTCGCTGTAGGACTGTATGCGATAAATAAGCATTGCTATACTGTTAGGCTATTCACTGTAGGACTGTATGCGATATAAGGGTCAAGGTCATGTTATCATATGTGTGTTTGTTTGCAGACATGCACCATCGATAAGTGTGCACGTGCGGGAAAACATAACTGAGTGCACGCGTAAGTGTGTGTGTGCACGTCCGTGGTAATTGTGATAACAATAATACTAATGAAAACGGGCAATAATGTAAATATCGATAATAATGAAGTTAATAATGATATTAATAATACTAATGCTGTTAGCAATAATGATGTTAACAATAATGATGTTAATGCTAATAATGTTAATAATAATGATGTTAATAATAATAATAATAATAATAATAATAATAATAATAATAATAATAATAATAATAATAATACTAATAATAATAATAATAATAATAATAATAATAATAATAATAATAATAATAATAATACAAATGATGTTAATAGTAATGATGTAAATAACAATAATGTAAATAGTATCTGTATCTGTATCTGTACTGATACTAGGCAAACCCCTAAAGGACATCGCGCCTAGGTGCGGGCCTCGTAAACATGGATGTTAATAATAATATTGTTAATAGTAATAATGTTAATAATAATTATGTTAAGAATAATGATGCTAATAATAATCCTAATGTTAACAATAATAATAATAATAATAATAATAATAATAATAATAATAATAATAATAATAATAATAAAATAATAATAATAATAATAATAATAATAATAATAATAATAATAATAATAATAATAATAATGTTGTTAATAGTAATGATGTTATTAATAATGATGTTAATAATAATGATGTTCAAAGAAATATATTCTATTGTACAAGCTTTGTACATAGAAATGAGGCCACGAAACCACTACTGGCGAGCCTGTCAGGATAGGTGTGGTTGCCAATTGTGTAGTACTTCCAACGCGTATACTCACTTTCTACTCGGCCATTCTCTCTTCAGGTAAGTCTGTGCGTGTTGAATGTGTTATAAGTCTAGAGCTGTCTTAACTTAGAACACCTCGAAGCATCCGACTTGACTTGCAATTGACTCTCCTATCACATCTTCAGTTAGGCCCGTGCGAGGTTGAAGGTGCTATAAGTCTAGAGTGCCTTGGTCCACATATCTAGGTATAGGGCTTATACAGGGGTTTTACAACTCTGTTGAGAAAGCAGGGTATTTGTGCAAACTCAACTGTCTTACTATTTAACAAGCCTGCTGGCGAATATTTTGAAGATATTTTGCCTGGATGAGGTCCTACATATTTCCACAAAACCAGGTACAATGAACAGACAGTTTTCATGGGTGTAAATCTAGGGCTCGAACGTCGGTCTTATATTATAATATTAATTATTATTGTTAATAATATTATTATTAATATTATTGATATTATTAATATTATTATAATTAGTGGCGTTGCAATAGGGATTAATGATAGCATGTTTTGAGGTATTTCTGCGGTATCTCGGAGCTTATGTTGAACACTTTGTCTTCTTAAAAGAAGAGATATGGATCTAGAGATAAGAATACAGGGTCCAGCAATACCAATTCTTGCCAGATGGGAGAAATGCATTTTAAAGAGTCACAATAAGAACAATATGTGTAACTTCGACTGCGAGCTTCGCTTGAAATGGGCCTTAAGCATCTTACAAAGAGGTGTACCTTTCCAGTTTATCCATGCGTCATAAGACGCCATAATCAATTACGTGACGTGTAGGATGACGTAATAATCAATGACATCATGAATGACGTAGACAAGTTCGTCACGAACGCTTACTTGATGACGGACTAAAGCATTATTGTATCAATTGTAGCCTCTTTCCTATTTAATAAACATGCTGTTGGATATTTAGAAACCATAGGCAGCAACAGCACCCAGTCAAATTAGTTTCAAAATATTCAACAGCTTACCTGTATAGTTTTCCGGACATTGATAGTCAGGCAGTTCAGATATCGATCGAGCACAACACCGCGAAGCATGAGCTAGAGATGGACGGGGCGTAGTAAAAGCCGGATTCCTCTATTTAACTGGTCATTGATGGGTGTTTTCCTCACAATTTGAAACCAATACTTATGAACTTGGAAAGGAAATCGAGGTGATTTGATTTATGCAAATTATGCAAATCTGGACCACATGTCAGCTTTACAGCATACATAGACATAGTTTACATGACTCAATCAACTATGTTGTTGCTCAATTGCAATGCACTTACTCTAAGGCGTGGGTGACTGGATAGTCAGACCACGTGACTAGTGGTCGTGTAGGTCCTCGCAGCCTGCTTTTTACACCGTGCGTGCAATGTGTAGAGATATGGATTAATAGCGCCATTTACAGGCAGTATTAGCACAGCAAGAAAAGCCACGGTATCAGCATTCAGGGAAAGACCCACATATCCACACAAGCTAAAAATTAGTATTGGCATCCAGCAAATTAGGTCAGTGATAACAATCAAGAACAGTTTACGAGCTATCTTTATCTCAGACTCGTTGTCATGAATACCAGCACGAGTCTGTGATTGGTTGATACTGCGAAAGATGATAGCATATGTCACAATTATGTAAATACACGCTACCGCATCAGGAAGAGTGAAAACCACAAGAAGATACTGCCATCCAGAAGTTAAAAATGGAGAAAAGCGATATGGCAAGCATACGGAATTATGAGCGTAAAAATATCCAAAGAATTTATCCTCAGAAAATGGCAAAGCACATGTGAGAATCATAATCACCCATCCCGTTCCACATATAATGCATGCTGCTTTCCTGGTAAGAACCTTTGAAGAAAGCGGATATACAATTTTCCAGAAACGATCTGAAGTGATGCAGACAAGCAGGAACAATGACATTTGTGACGATAGTGTTGCAAGAAACCCAATGCATTTGCATGCAAAACCTTCACGCCAGTTCACGTCGTGGATTATATATTCGCCTCTATAGTGAAGGTCAAAAGATGCCAGAACAACAAGATACACACCCATAAGCAAATCAGACATGGCCAAATTGCAGATAAGCACAATGCATGGAGAATCGATGCCTGATAGAAGGCGCCAACCAATAACAATACAGTTTCCAGAAATGGACAGTACCCCAGTTATCCAAATTGTAATTTGGAGAAAGCTGTTCGCCATTAAATCATTGCAGGATGAAAATACGTCTTTTTTAGGCAAACAATTATCCACATTTGCAGCAAAGCAGCAGAATCGAAACGAGCTTGTGAAAAGATGATCGGTTTGGATTTCTTCAAAGATCTCTAATGGTACCATTTTCAAAGAATTTCCTGTTAAATTTAATGATACGAGCTTTGGCAGATCGGCAAAGCTACCAGTTCCTATGTACTCGATAACATTGAAAGATAGATCGAGTGTTTTAAGGCTGGATAATCCACGAAACGCTGATTTCTTTAGAATGTGAATGGCAGAGTGGCTAATATTTAAATCAAGCAATAGACTAAGATCACGAAATGTGTCTGTCTCAATAATTTCAAACTGATTTTCTCTGATGTCCAAATATTTAAGATTACCCAGTTTCCTGAAGGTTCCTGGATTAATGTGTCTAATTTTGTTACCTCTCAAATACAATGCCAATAAATTGTGCTGCATTTGGAAAATGTCGATGGGTAACAATGTCAGGTTATTGTGGTTGAGATTCAGGATGGCAAGATATGGAAAGGTGAAGAAAGTTGAGTTATTGATTTCTACAGAGCTATTCTCTAAGTTAATCACCCTAGCCTCGGGCTGGATGCTTGCTAAATCTGTTATGTTACTTGAGCTGCAATCAAATACATACGCATGGCAATGACATTCAGAAGGGCAATCCCAGGTATATCTATATTTCACGTCACTCGGATCTAGAGGGCAATCCATTATTTCATTATCGGCATCTAGGGAAGATAAGCAGTTCCGGCTTCTGCCACAGCGTAGTAGTCCTGGACATACATAGTGATCACAGTTCAGTTCATCTTCCCCATCCATACAATCCCATTTACCATCACACACCTTTCTGATAGGTAAGCAATAGGATGATGCACATTTGAAGTAACCCCATGGGCAGATGAACTTTTCACAATGGTGTAAGTGAGATAAATCTCGGCAAATTCTATCATCAATATCGGCATGTATGCACACCTGAGTGCGTGGGAAGTGGCTTTGAGTCATTCTACTATCCGCATGTTCGCACCATGTATCGAGCTCACTCGGTTCAAGTTCTTCCCACTTTGATTTAAATACATCTGACTCATCGGGGCAGTCGGCTGTCCTGTCATGTGGCAATGCACGTACATGTGCAATACAATGACCGGAATTACACAAGAAACCATTCGGCTTCCGGCAAGACCTACGTGTGTTACAATTACCCTCTTCCTGATCTGACTTATCAAGGCAGTTGGCGACTCCATCACAGAGCTGGTCATGGGGTAAACACTGCTTGTTTCGGCAAAGTCGATCCTCGCCAGATCGGCAGGTAGTCACGTGTTTACAGTTTGATTCATCCTCACTATCTGAACAGTCTGATTGAAAGTCGCAATACTTTGAGATGGAAATTACTGACTTATTATTACACTCGAATGACATGTCAGGCTTTCCACACGTCTTTTCGTCTTCTCCTCCATTACAATCCGGATGACCATCACACACACTATCCGGAGAGAGACAGCTTCCATCAGCACATGAGAACTGATATGGTTTACAGCCAGTATGAAGCTGTATCTCTTCCTGGGGGTGCATGCATAACACATACATCGGCGTACAGGTAACATAGATAAATTGCTTATCTAATACCATATTAGAGTTACTCTGTTGTCGAATACGACTCATATTAGTAACTTTACCATAGGCACAGCGTGTGTCTCTATCAAATATGTTTACCCATCGAAGTTCTACTGTGTGACATTTGTGAGCCAACGTCCAATTTCTCCCTAAAATACGGTCTCCAGTTACTTGCCCACTAGTTTGTAGACATGCCATAGCAGTCTGGTTAACACGAACCCATATTGCACCATAACTCGGTTTATGATCCAAAGCTTGTAAATAGTTGAGCACTTGTTCCAAATTATCTTCATTTGCGAGAAAAACTGTATTTACCCCACCACACATATTGACTGCTTGTCCACTGGTGAAATTAACCCGTGGCATTTTAAATGATGGGCTTCCTTTCAGCAGTACACATACGTCATTGACTATATACCAGTTTCCCTTACAGCTCCGTCTCCTCTGTACCTGTGATGGTGTATATAAATAGTATGGCGAGGGCTGTTGGTTGGTTTTAGGCTGTTCTGGAACTGGTAGTGGTGTGGATCTTTCCATTGTTGCAATATTGGTATCCAATTTAATATCTGACTCACATATAAAAAACACTTCTCTAAAACCCGATACAAAAGTATTGTCGCAATTCACCTTTACCCAGTTGCTAGAGTAATGTGGATTTGCTATTAACATCATTACGCATCGAAAAAACCGGGTGTAAGCTGGTTGCGATCTCATCACAGGAGGTGGGTAATGTATGTCCCACAATAGGATGTTTTCAACTGGCCCATTTACATACCAGTCAGTGAATGTAAGAGGATTGTCATCAGCCCACCGATATTCACGCCACTGTAAAATAAGCATACAATCAAGCAGTTAGAAAACACGTACACGCACAGATATAGGCAATAGACTATAGACAAAAGTTCTTATTACATCACTTCATTTGAGTCATCTAACCTAAGTTTGTATTTGTTAATAACTCAGTAACAAATTCACACTTACAGTGCTGCTCTGCTCAGAAATTATTAGAGTTCCAAGAACGTAGCTCTGTAGGAACACTATTGTAATCGTAAATAGGGCAGAATTTTTCCTACCAAATATATGGAAAAGTTGAATACCCCCAAAACTGAGTTGTCCATAAAGACGAAACGTGGCATGATGATAGGGACGTATAAGGGATAGTTTTTTTTACAAATACTGAATCCGATTGGTAGATTAGGCCAGTGGCCATCTTGGAATTTCGGTGATTTATTTTAGATATTCAGAAATCTTCTTTTTTAAAACCACCATTCCGAATGAATTAAAATTTGAGAAATCATCTCTACGACTAGCCTTGAAACAAGTTTGTTAAAGACTGGCTGATTGGCTCGGCTTCTCGGCTGCCAGCTTGGTTGACCTAGTTTTTGCAAAAACGTCTTCTTCACCGCAGAGTGGACCAGGGCGAAATTTGGAATATATCATTACTGACTAAGGGCCATGTAAGTCTGTTCAAGGGAAGTTGAGAGGGTGAAAATATGCCTGCGATCGACCGATCAATATCGAGAATTTTGGGAAGCAATTTTGAATTTTTTATTTGATCGATTTTAATCACGAAATTGCCCACACTTATGTAGTAATGTGTGCCGATTTCAAATTTTCAACTTCGCACTGTGTGTGATCAACCACTCCACAGCCATCTTGGATTTATCGCAATTGCAACTGCTCATGGACGCCTTATTCCGGGTGGTGGTGTGGTGGGTGGTGCTCTAACCATCATTACGATAGGGATCACGTAAGAATGTATTTGCAATTAGATGGGCAATATAGCTGCGTACATGTGACGAATGGTTGGTCCAGATCAAACAGGAAATATGTGCGTAATGGTCAAATATAAGCTATCAATTTCAGAAAAATAAGCTAACATCTTGCCAGCTCAATAAAGTTTCGATAGGAGTGCTGTCAGGACTATAAATATGTACTCATTAATCAAGACAAACCCTTGTCACGCTGGTTTCAAAACTTTACCGTTTACCGCTGATTCATCATTCGAGTAGCCACAAGCTTCTATGAGTGGAATCCGTTCAATTATGTTTAAGATAGTAATATACATACTCTGTACATACTCTGTCACTCATAAACTTAGAAAGCAAAACACTTGGAGACTTGGCTCACTTGGGCGAAGCCCGGCATGATTCGGATGGTACTGTTGCTCTTATCTCCTTCCATGACTTCAATGAGAATTGAGAATCTCCGAAGATCCGAGGTCCAGCCCAATGGAAACACAAATACGCTAGGCAAATCGGCCATCAACAAGGCAAAGACTGGGTACACTGGAATGGGAATCAATGGCAGGGCAGTGATGTGCGGAATTCTAGGGGTTGGTGATGCCGGTGCAATACAGGTGATGATGGAATCCTATGCACAGGACCACGTTTACGACCTCTTCAAACCGCTGAGCTCATTTCAACAGCAACAGGATGGAGGGAATCTCAAGGTAGGTACCATTGGCCGTAGTCATATCACCATCGACGGTGCAAATGATGTTATTTCCAGCCTCCAACTACCTGAGGTGAACAAATCAGCGTTCATTGGACTGCAGTGTAAATCTCTTAATAAACATGGCAACCCATGTGTTACTCATACGGACACTCGATGTCCTAGACTCACAGTCCCGGCAGCTGATACAGGTCCTCTATGCTACTTTCTCAACTGTTGTTGGGATTTCAATCTCGACGCCGCTATTACATCCTTTAACTTTGCTGGTGGTATCACGCTCCCCCACTGCACAGATGAAAGAGCTCATACAGAAGGTTCTCGCATTTAGTCTCCCAGATATAGATGAAGCTATGGCCGAACAAGTGCTAACCATCTTACGGGATCATGCCAGTATCATACAGCAGTAGACCAGTGAATGCTGGACAGGTGTTGCCGATTGTCACCCCTTTAGGGCATGTGAAATATATCTTGCTGGGTGCACAGCTGGCAGAACACCTACAGGCTCAATATATACTCCTCGTGTCGGACTCCACTGCTGAGGCAGTTGACAGCAATCTCCAATGGTACAGGACTCCAAGGTACATGGCTCCAATTGCCAAGACACAGAACCTGAAGGCACTATTGAAGAAGCTGTTTGCAGCTGAACTGACCGACCCACTTCTCCTAGTTACCGATGACCCCACAATGGACCAGAAGACGGTCACACACCTCAGCATGTCAGCTGATGCATCCGATACACCAAGATCACTTTTTCCATCATCTTTCGCAAATATTCCTATGAGATCTCACCAGACATCCGCCATAATGCAAGGCATCTTTGATTTAGCTCGAAGAGTGGTCCTACCCTGGATGGGCCAATATATGACAGCTTCACTCTGAAGGAGAACAGGCTAAACTTTATCGCAGACATAGAAAAAGCTGCAGATATATACTGCTTCAACTTCTGTAATGCGGGAGCTCTCACAATTCAACCCATCATTGGCTACGGCAGAACCCTCCAGCTACAAGGTGAAACCAGCCAGGAAGCTCAGGTCTCTGTTGCAACGAAGTAGTAGGGCCGGAATTAAAATGATACCACCTCCCTCAACTGGCAGCCGTTCGGCGATCCATGGCCCCCACCGCTCTCTTAATCCCTGGGAACTTAGGGTTGTTGAGACATGTGGTTGGTGTATGCCTCTAGATGATGCCCCAGGGATTAGGAGGGCGGCGGGGGCCACGAATCGCCGAACGACTGCCAGTTGAGGGAGGTGGTATCATTTTAATCCCGGCCCTACTACTACTACACATAATAGGGTCTGAACGCCCATTTAGAGACAAGCATCTACAGTGATATACACCGACCACGACATGTCTCAACAGCCCTATGCCCCAGGGATTGAGAGGGTGGTGGGGCCACGCACCGCCGAACGGCTGCCAGTTGAGGGAGGTAGTATCATTTTTATTCCAACCCTATTACTAGTAAAAATGATACCACCTCCCTCAACTGGCAGCCGTTCAATCCCCGGGGGCATGGGGTTGTTGAGACATGTGATTTTCGTAGTCGAGATGGGAGCTGCTGACATGGAAGGCCGTGGCAAATATGAAACTCCCGTGCGGACCCCACTGTCCGGGAGAACCTCCTCAGGATACCGGCCAATGGACGGCCTTTCTCTCTCTATTATGACCGGTATCCTGAGGAGGTTTTTCTATCTGTGGGCCTCTTACTTTTGTACCTATCTTACCTATGTACCTACCTATCCTACCCCACCTATCTCCTACCATACCCTGTTGCTATTCCAGCTGGCTGGTGTGTGTGTGTGTGTTATCTGTGGTGCTTTGACCACGAACTGGGGGGGGGGGGGAGTGTCGTGGTGGGTAAGTTCTAGCGAGGTCTTTTGAGCGAGATTTGAACCCCAGTCTGCAGCCTGGGAACCCTATGCAATTCAACAACTCTATCGATAGACCCACGGCAACAACGTTAAAAATCTCGTCTCCTAGTACTCTTATCTCTGAGCGTGAGTTGTGAAATCTGCGTTATCTCGAAGTGACGTCAGGATCTAGAGTGACTGATAAGCACAGCATTACAACAACGTGAGAACACATAACTTATCAGCTATAATACTAATGCATACATGATCGAGGTAGTTAATGCATTGTATTATACAATCAAATCTCGTTATGTGTTATTAGCAAACTTTAAAATCACAGGTTCAAATCTCGCTATGTGTTATTAGCAAATGGTAAACATGTCTACGATTACTCATTTCATGTTCCCCGAGAAGCATGACACCACCTCAAGACCAACTCGCACAGTCACATAAAACACAGCTGAACACCCATTTAGAGAGAAGCGTCCACTATCACATCGACACGACGGACCCGCCACAGGTTCCAGGTACTGATCGCCTTGTGAGCAACCACACATAATAGGGTCTACACACCCATTTAGAGACATGCATCCGCAGTGATATACACCGAGACTACCGTTGCGCAGCTTCGCGATGTTGCCAATCAATTCGGCCTTAGAGTAGCCTCTAAGGACAAGAAAGCCGACCTGCTCCAGATGATTGGACAGGCCTGTGCCGAGGAGTCACAGAAGCGACTTTCCCAAGCAATGAAGATGGGAAGGTTTCCAGCGCTTACCAAATATGATCCTTTGAATCCCCACAAGAAAGTGCAGCGGATCCGTGAGCTTCGTCAGTTGGAAGAGGAGGTGACTGCTAGCTTACGAGCCAAGACTGTAGCAAGGCAGATGGCGGAAAATCCACTGGACCACTTACCTCCCCTACGCAAGATCGCTAAGCGAGTGATGAGGGGGCCGATGTCTGAAGCATGAGGCGAGAAGACGAACACATTCTCGGCCACTGTCTTGGCAAAAGGGAGACAGAGGATAGAGGATGCTGGTCAGTACGCTGGACATTCTTCAGAGGTCTAGAAGGAGACCTCACAGGTCAGATCATGCAAAGGATCCAGCAGACTGTCCAGAACACCTTCTACCTCCGCTACACCCATAATTATCGCATCCGTAACATCGAAGACGGTAGGGTGATGCTCTTCCACAAGAATGCTCCAGAGAGCCCATGGCTGAACATGATAGGAGCAGCTCAGGACTGGGTGGCAGCAAGAGAGCAAGCCTGCCTCGACAAAGACAATATCGATCGACCCAACACCAAGGGGGCTTTCGTTCGATCAATCAACGTTGAGGTCAGGGCTGTCATCCACCGCCAACCTCTGCTTGGAACAGGCTGCCTCCCAGACTGGCTATGACAGAAGAAGAGTATGACTGCCCTGGACACCTACAGTGTCTCTGGAGATGTGTAGCGGTCCTCTGAGGAGTGAGAGCTGATAGAAGTACAGCTCCTGCACGAGAGCTTGCCACAAAGTTCTACGGCATGACAGTGACAGTACCTGATGTCCGCAAGACCTCGCTGGATCAGCTGGACAAGGTAGAGTTCTTCGCCAAGATTGGGATTCGCGTGTATGAACCAACCAAAGAGGGTACATGGCACTTGATCAGGCAAGCGGCTCACTACCGTAACACCATGACCATCGGAGTGTGGGACCACCACGCCTTCTACATCAAGAACATCTCCAAGCAGGCGCATACACTAGTCTGCAGTCCCCGTCAGCAGAGGTTTACACAGGCATGCAATCTTCAATGCCACGCTGATCACTGTACAGGTGGCAAAACAACAATCGTATGTCCTGGCGAGAAGGTTGAGGCACCACAGTCTGCGTATGAGAAAGCCGTCTATCGGCCCCAACCATCCAGTTCAGCGGCTACTCGTTGGATCGTGCATGAGTTGAGAAAAAGAGGCGTACACATACACCATGTAGAGTGTGGGCACAGTGGCGAGCGTTGGAGCGAGGGCACTCCCGTAGTTGGTTATGATCCGACCACCAACACCATTTACCAGTTCCATGGCTGTCACTGGCACGGGTGTCCAGAACACCAGCGAGGTGAGGATGCCGAACAAAGATACCGCAAGCCTGTCCTGAGAGAGGAGAAGCTGGGAGCATCTGGATGCATGCTTGTGGTACAGTGAGAGTGCTGTATAAAACACTGTCCAAGCGTTCCTAAACGAGTTCGGACGGTCCCATACCAACACTTCATAGTTTACAACTTCGAAGCATTCCTAGATGGTATCAAGACTCACCATATGGAGACTCTCACGATCGAGAGTACTCACATACCTATCTCTGTGTCAGTTGGCTGCTCCTTAGATGGCGTCATGAGTGAGCCCACTCACCTCTGCAATCCTGACCCCAAAGAACTGATCAGTGAGTTCATGCTGGAGATCCAACAGCGAGCATATCTAATCCGGACAAGGGTTAGGGCACAGTACATACCGACAGACCTGGACAAGCTCCCAAAGTGACAGCAGCGACTGATCAACGAGTGGTGTGACCAAGTGCCTGTACTGGAGTTCAACTCTGGGTGGTATGATCTGAACCTCATCAAGAAGTACTTTGTCAATGAGCTAACTGACAGTATAGCTACAGTGAAAGTCGCCAAGAAGGCTAGTCAGACCATGTTCCTCATAACACCTGAGCTACAGTTTCTCAATGTGCTGAACTACCTCAGCCCAGGAGTCTCATACGAGGTATGGGTCAAAGTTAACGGGTGTACACAGCAGAAGAGCTGGTTCCCATATGAATGGTTTGACACACATGAGAAGCTCAACTATCCAGGGCTTCCTAACTACTCAGCATGGACATCTAAGCTCAAGGGTGGCTACCTCTTGACACGATCAGAGTGGGAACAGTGTAACCAGACATTCAGCGAGCTTGGAATGCGGACATTCGCCAACTATCTGCGATACTACAACAACGTGAACGTCAATCCATTCATCGAAGCCCTAGAGCTGATGCGGGAGTTCTACATAGAACGAGAAATAGACATCCTCAAAGATGCGGTCTCTCTCCCAAGTGTGTCGCTGCAGTACCTCATACGTGGAACCGCTCAGCACATGCCAAATGTTAGCCTCTATTCACCAGGCAAGGAAGCCTACGAGATGCTGAAGGGTGCTGTTGTTGGAGGCCCCAGCATCGTGTTCACAAGATACCACAAGGCCGGTGTGACTCGAATCCGTCAGAGTGAGCATGTCTGCCAACGTCTACTCGGCTATGATGCAAATGATCCGTACCTGTCAACAATGGCCAACAATATGCCATGTGGTAAGGAGACAGTGCGACATTGGTCCAGTGCCAGTGGTGTAGCTAGCTTTAAGGAGGCTCTACTAGAAGACAGCTGGTTTGGGTTTGCTGCGGTGGATATAGAGGTCCCCAAGGCTCTGTGTGCACATTTCGAGGAAATGCCTCCTCTCTTCTATAACCGCGAGATCCCGGTAGAGTCAATCTCTTCTGAGATGCTGGCATATCTAGGGCGAATGGGGAGGAAGTGTCCCACAACCCAGAAGCTGGTCGGTGCCATCTCTGGCAAGAAGCAGCTGCAGTACGCACCGATACTCAAGTGGTATGTAACCCATGGCCTGAAGATCACTGCTGTATTCTGCACCATAGACTATGAGGCCAAGCGCCCATTCGAGTGGTTTGTGGAGAATGTTACGGAGGCCCACCACATGGGAGATGAAGATAAGAGCAAAGCGCTATTGGCAGATCTCTTCAAACTCCTCGGCAACAGTAACTATGGGAAGCTCATCGAGGCCCTAGAACGCCATATCAACCCCAGCTTCACGAAGGATGAACGGGTGGTAGACAAGGCCCTGCATAGTGCACGGTTCGAAGATCTCGAGGAGATCATTGAGTCATACGAGCTCCAGAGTCACAAGCCGAGAATCACTATTCAAAGGGCCTTCCAGGTGGGGATAGCCGTTTATGAGCTCGTGAAGCTGCGAATGCTGGAGTTCTACTGCGACTTCCTCGATCACTACGTAACTCGTGACAGCTTTGAGTACCTGCAGATGGACATATATCGCTACAGCAGGCTCCAACCTCGACGACGTCATTCCCAGCGGAGATTATATGATTGTATATACAGATGTTTGAGTATTTTTCATCGATGTCATATGCATGATGGCCATCCGTTCCTCTGCCTAGAGTTCGGTCGAGCTGTGCGTGCTAGGACGGGAGTCGACGTGTGTGGTGAGAACTGAGAGCTCATCGACAGCCTGTCAGCAACTGCTCGAGATCGCAAGGGTCACAACATCACCCTGGAAACAGTAAGACAGTGGCTCTCTAGACAGGCCATGTGGCAGATATATAGACTTCGTCCACGCAACATTCAGTGTGCGCACTTTGACGAACCTGTCTCAAAAAGAGTTCACCAGGCAGATGTGCTGTTCCTTCTGCATGATCGCATGGGCCGCAGGACCTACAAGTATGCCCTTACCATCGGCGATGTAGCCAGCAGACACAAGGATGCAGTACCACTTATGAATACGTCTGCAGGCCAGGTAGTGGCTAGATTCCAGCGTATCTATGAGGATCCACAACAGCTCATCTAGTGGCCAGAGTTGCTGTAAGTGGATAGGCGTAAGGAGTCGAGGTTGGTTATCACAGCACCCGGGCGATCGTCGAGCAGTGGAAACGGACACTGGCAGAGAGACATTTCCCACAGCAATATGCTCAGGAAATGGCGGATCGTCCTCAACTGTTGTCAATCGATCCGACACCAGAGAGAAGAGAGAGAGAGTAGGACGGACTTCAATCTGATGCCTTAGTTCACTACCTATACGAGTCCAGCGGGCGGGAAGGAAGGTGGTCGACGGAATGTGACAGACCCAAGTTGGTCAATACATGTCCAGCGACTTGATAGGTATGTAGATGTGGCTGGGTGCGCTATACTGTACTACCTGGACGGTGGACCCAGGCAGCCGGCCACTTGTCTGACAGGAGCGTCAGATGGTCCCTCCAGACACACAGCTGCCACCACCCAGACTGATCAAGTCAGCTAAAGGTCCTCTAGGTTGTACTGTCGGCGCGGCCACTAGGATGGCTAACAGGGTCGGGTGTGTCACAAGTACTTGATACTCGTTGGCTCTGTGCATACACCATCTGATAGCACATGCCCCTTATCATACTAGGCTGAGAAACAAATTTTCCCCCCTCATACGTTACCATACCCTATGTGCTGACAGAGGCCTCGGTTTGCGGCTCTGTCCACTATACCATGGAGGGTGGTGCAGAACCTCTGCCAATGACACACATAGACATTCCCTTTAGGGCTGTGTGTTTTTGGAAAAAGCAAAAGCGGTGACGGTGTTAATTTTAAAAGTGATTTTAACCCGATATCCGGTTTATTGAATAGCTGATAGTAAAAAAATCGTAATCGGATTCGTAGTACCACGAAATTGTATCCTTTATTTTTTGGTGGACACGAATCTGTTGTCATACTATCTAATATAGTGAAACCATCACGCAACATGTTTTAAGACATTAGAATTTGTGCTTTTAAATTAGAAATTATCTGTAATAATCTCATTTCAATGTTGTCTAACGGCATCATATGTCATTCTGAATTTTTGCGTCACAGATATAAATCATTGTAGATAGGTGGAGATACCTCTAAGGCTACCCTAGTATCATCATGTCCCTGTCTAACGTAGACTAGAATAGACGGCCACATAAACAACACAACAGTTATCCAAGCTGGTGTTTAGATACAAATCACTCATTTAATATGAATACTGTCTCTGTATGATATTTACTCTGACATCAAACTTCACCTGGGAAAATACTTCTTCAATTTACCTGAAATAATGCTGATGTTGTCTGCACATACTGACATATTTAGACATATTTTAGGAATACCCAGCACACTGCACTCTGATTGGCTACACACGCTCACACCTTCTTTCAAGGGTATTGCCCACTTATGAACTGGGAACGCCTACATGCCTAACTATTCCAAGTGGATTCATCCCTGTTACACATCTGAATGTCAATGGTTGAGTTTATGTTAAGCTGTGAATGGAGCCTAATATACAGACACATGACAGAGAGAGAGCAATTTTGCTAGCTGGCATGAAGTTGTAATTATTAGCCGGCTCACAGTGAATCCAACTGATATATCAGCCTTAACACATTTTATTCTGAGACACGCTACAATAACACTAACAATTTAGTTTCTGAATGCATTATACAATCTGGCAACATACTCGCAAGATACTAAAACATGATAATGGTTTCCACTTCTTTGTTTTATTTTACCAATTTTATATACATTAAGTGACAATATGAATACAATTTTATATAATGATAATATATTATTGAAAAATAAATATTTACAAATCCGGGTTTTCATAAATATGTGGGTAAGCAGTTTTCAAATTGTGTCCTCGGTTTTTTAACCATCATGCTTACAAAACCAGTGACGGTCCCAGTACCGATATGCTACACAGTCCTAATTCCCTTAGCTGACCACTTTGCCTTACCAGTGATGGTTCCAGTACCTGTATACTACAGAGCCCTAATTCCCTTAGCTGATCACTTTGCCTTACCAGTGATGGTTCCAGTACCGGTATACTACACAGCCCTAATTCCCTTAGCTGATCACTTTGCCTTACCAGTGATGGTTCCAGTACCGGTATACTACACAGCCCTAATTCCCTTAGCTGATCACTTTGCCTTACCAGTGATGGTTCCAGTACCGGTATACTACACAGCCCTAATTCCCTTAGCTGACCACTTTGCCTTACCAGTGATGGCTCCAGTACCGGTATACTACACAACCCTAATTCCCTTAGCTGATCACTTTGCCTTACCAGTGATGGTTCCAGTACCGGTATACTACACAGCCCTAATTCCCTTAGCTGACCACTTTGCCTTACCAGTAATGGTTCCAGTACCGGTATACTACACAGCCCTAATTCCCTTAGCTTAGAACATCACACGTCCCGTCCTTCTCACATTCCATTTGTCGTCTGTTGACTGTCCATCTTCAGATATGAGAGAGTTCGCTGTTTCATGGGAAGTGCCTCAGACACCTCGGTCAGCCCATTGGCCGATGGTGGGTGCGGAGGTATCCTGTTCAGCAGACTCTCGGCTCGAATTTTCCCGGTATTAAAAACTATGACAGAGTACCTACCATCGTGTAATGGGAGATGTCCATCCCCCGTCCATGAGGCACCCACTGCACAAACTCCTCACCACCTTAGACCCCTCCCCCCGCCACACCCTTGAGCAGCCAGGACACCACAACAGAAACACAGAAAGAAAGGAGCAACAGAAACACACATGCCCTTAGGACTGGACACGCCAATTTTAATTGCGCGAATACAATACGCATCCGGTTATAGAAAGTATAATGGAGACATCTACATCCCATTGCATCTGCAGCATAGGCATCATCAACCGATTACACCAACATGCACCTATCGTTTGCAACAGAAAAGTATACAGATATGGAATCCGAAACAGTCCACACCGCTCTCCGCACACTAACATCCACAATCAACAGACTCGGCATATTCCACGTGGAAAGCTGGATATCGCCCACTGCACCACACGACCAACATCACATACGACACCAGATTTCCCTACATCAGACATCACTACATGCAAGGACCAGCTCAACATTTTCCACGCTACGCGCATCCCTTTCCATAATCACATGGAAACTACATATACGGAAGGAAAAGAACATTAAGAACATCACCACCCCGCACCGCGAGGCACACCCCACCCCTTGAAGTGATATTAGCAATAACAGTAAATGGAACAACACCAATTTTACGTAATAACATATTTCTTTATTGAGAGAGCCGAATGACCGCAGTCTGTCGTCGGTAGCTAGTATGCAAGCACCGAGTGCCCCTCCCCCAACTGCAATAAAACTGTGACATTGCACGACAGCGCAAGACTCATCTGCAGAGAACCAGCCACGCGTATATACAACCTACATCTAGATGGCAGAAACATCGACACTCCGGATGACTGTTTCACAATCTCCATACGACGGTATTGTAATTGTACAACTGACACACGCATTTTCAGAGTTGTACTGTAATAAATAAGTTTGTGTCTAGGTGCAATGAGACTAGTCCTACCCACAGAGGAGAGTGCCTGGCAGTCTGCCCACCCGGTAAATACAGTCCTGCTTGACGGGGTCAGTAGACTTGGAACCCGCAAGCCATGGATATGTTTAAACCAACAATAAATTACAGTCAACTAAACTGTTATAATTTTGATTAAGAGCTAAAATGTTCTACTGTGTTTATAAATCGTTAGCGCGCAGGCTGCCAAGGCAGCATCAAAACTTGAACAGTGGGAATAATATACAAAACACACGGAGAGAGCGATTGATAAAAACCACATGCAGTTAGGGACATTGTTCTAAGGAACAGATATTTAGGAAGTGTAGCGCAGATCGGCCGGACTGGTACGGACCGTTCCAGCTCAGCTGGGTATGGGACGACCGTTCTGGATATGTTCCAAGCATGCCCCCCTGAGTAGGATAGTACGAGTGTATAAAGCCATATGCGAGAGGATACTGTATAACCTTTAAGTTCAAGAGATCGTGTAGCGCACATGCGTGCACGTCAGCGCTTCCCTGACAACACGTGGCAGCGTTGGGAGAGAATGCATACTAAAGTGTACCGGGTTGGTGCACGTAATCCCTTTAATTTAACTGTCCTCGTCAATCTTGGTAGCTATCAGGACCAGAGTGGGACGAGGATTCCAAAACTATTTACCTTTTTAAAATCGGACCAGAAATGGCAGAGCTATCCTAATTTAGCCGTTTGAAATTATTTTCAAAATATTACTAGGACGTCGTAAACACGTGTATGTACTAAATGAATGGGGAAGATGTCTATCACGTGATAGCGTCACCACCCTTTCTATATGCACGCTTAATGGCTACAGGTCTCCCGCTGATTGGCTGGGCGTCCTGCCTATGACATCACGAGTAGTATAAAAGGAGTGAAAAAAATCAAGAATCGAGGCCACACTTCGGCGAGAGAGAACAAGTGGCAGATTGTGTGGCCAGAGCAGTGCAAGCCGTGAACAACTGCTTACTGACTGTGGCTCCCTATTAGCCGCAGCAGTGCCTCTCGGATTTCAGTTCTTAGTCTCTGGCCCACACTCGAACATCCGCATCTAAGTTTTTGTAAGCCCTCGGACGGCCATCCAAGGGCAACTAATTAAATAGAAGAGTCCCTCACTTCCAACACTTTGGAGGAGCCTTCCTGCGGATGGGCCTCACGGCCCTGATGTAATTTCTCCAGTATGTAGAACGAGTGATGAATCTTGGTGGATAACTCATCAGATCTGCCGAACCATGCTGAAAAGTGGTGATCAAACCTCAGCGCAGCATGTCCTGTGTTAATTAACTGTTAGGCCACAGTCTGGTGGGGCTCTGCCTGGTATACCACAAAGCTATGTGGTGTACCATGTATGGTGGACCTAGGAATGTATATGCATTGTTTAATTATAAATTTCAACTGTAGCACTTCATGTTACGGGCAACCTTCAAACTTCCACTATGGTATGCAACTTTCTAACCTGCTTAATTATTTGTATTAGCTATTATGACTATCTAGTGGACACCTGACTACAGTCGTTCTTCTTCATCGTCTTTGAGAGTGAGCCGCATCGACAGTTTGCCTGTGGAGATTTCCCCGCAAGTCCAGAATCATGCCATCTCACGTTCCTTACCTGGAACGCAGCATCTACAGTGATTTATGGACTTTTTCCGTAACGATGACTAATAGGCACTCATTTAGCTATTGTATGTATTTATTTATTTACAGGCACTGATGACTAATAGGTACCGCCCGGTCGTCTCAGACCGCATTTTAATATTTATATCTTTTACTGTAAATATTATCCTTATTTTTGTGCTTATGACTATCAAGCACCACAAAGTGATATGACCTGATTTACTGGCAATAATGTGATAGTTAGTTTATGTATATGGCAGCAGCCATCCTAGTTACTTTATTTTATATAAAACACTAGGACCGCAGTACGCTAGGCTATAATATACAGCAACAATAAATCTGCATCACTTTTCCCCAGCTTCAATTTTACACAGAAGTCACCGTTCATGTTCTCATTACATGAACCTGACATGTGATCGACTAAACCTGGCTATTCTAGCTCGACAGTATAGGTTTAAAAGTAATTAGGGACAACCGCTCCTTAGGAGACATTGTGTAAGCCTCTTTTCCAGATGTAGCAAATATGTAACACCGCACACTGGATAGATTGTGTAACATTGGCCAGTTACCTTAGGGCCCCTTATTATATTAAGTGACTGTCTCTTTCTACGCTTCTTAATTGTCTGACAGTCCCATCGGCACGTTGGCATGATCCAACTTGGGAAACTATTGGGGTTTCCATGCGGTGAAAACCAAAGTGTCGATTTCACATACACCTCAGTATCTTCGGATACCACTTAGCATAGATAACCCCGCCAATGTAGGAAGCACTGCGAAAAGATATTTATTTTAACTGGCCGGCAGTGCATCTCTCGGCATTCTGATACTTAACCCTAACGATAGGCAAACATTAGTTCCCTGGAGCCGGATGTCGAAATGATCCGCCCCGACACACCGAGTGATGGATGGGATGCAGATCTCCATCTAACTCAGTACAGTGACTGGGTGCGGTCTTGGATCCCAACACGCCCTAATGGGAAGTTCACTGGGGATGGATATCTGCCTCTTGCTCCCCGCCATAAACATTTATGCACTTTTCAAATTGCTTGCGTAATATTGACTTGTCCTAGTGATGTTATATATGGTTGATGTGTGATATGTAACTGGATCGGTATCTGATTCTGAAGCTGCCACCCCATAACATGTCCGCTCGCTGTCTTTCTTAGGGAGATGCTCCGGAAGGTGACCTTAGGAAAACCGAGCATCTTCGCCGGTTAGGCTCATGTGTCAAAAGATGGCTAGAAATTCCTGCCATGCGCGGCCAAAGCTAGTGTATACACCTAACACCTAACAGGTAGTTTAAGATTTAGCAGAAGGACCACATAAATAATAGTGGCAACTACCAATACAGTATCTTGGACTCACATAAGATGGCGGTGTTGAATTCTATGGGAAATCATCCACTCCATCTTCACGTCGTACAGCGTGCATCACATTAGTTTTAATTTCACTAGGTTGACTCACACTACACTTAGCATATGTTTGAACAAGAGAGTGGCCCTTTTGCATGCTCTCTTCCTCCGCTTCAGCATTGAAGGCATTTTCCTGTGACAGAGGCCCGTGTGAGGCACTTTCCTCTCGCAACCATATTTTTGTTATGGGTATAATGGTTTATACTAAACTACACAGGTGACCTCGTTAGTACGCTCCCTTACAGGGATACCTCACGGATATATACGGATCGGTGAGGTAGCTCTGACGAATTCACCGTAACAAGACACCAGCTTAGTTCTATGTACTGTATATTTTCTCCCTCGTGCTGGCAAACGAGTACCATTGTTAGTATAGTATATATTTTTCTTAATTATCATGTCTGGGCGCCTAAATCGAGTCATGGACTGTCATATCGGTGATACAAATAGTTGGGAATAGATGGTGAGGTTCAATCTCGGCGGCAATGGTCGCACGACCCCACTGGAACGTTATCGTTCCACCGGCTCTAGAAGTCAGTCTTTGTACTTTTCGTAGATTCGTGATATGGGATCCGTAACCTCAACAACTGTAGCTAACCAGCCCTTCCGCATATCCTGTACATGTGGTGCAACAGAGCAGAATAGTAGAACAGACCAGCGCACACACCCGCGAGCTACAGAAGCCACACTTCAACTTTCTGCATCCAATATACATTGGTCAGCAACAACGAGTAGCATCAGACACTCCTAAGTTTCCGATCAACCATATGCTTTCGAAATAAGGAACCACGTGCTCAACACCACTGCTTTACGGTAAATTAGATCAAAGACTATAAACATGCAAATCTCCCTCCCATGTGGCTACCACTCATGCGATTGAGGAGGCGAGAGGTGATGAGTCGAGGCCATAGACCGCTTATGTAATCACGCTCTCCCCACCCCATCGGGCGTTTCAGCCTGAAATTGGATAAGTATCTAACTTGAAAACCGCCTCACTCTAATTAAAAGGTGAGCCTCCACAGGAATAAATAGTTCCTGCTTTTAACGTTGAACGGAGACACGATTTTCCGTAAAATGGAGATGACTGAGGCCCTCTTACTTTTTATATTTATATTTACCTTCTACTTATGGAGGGAATATCTAATCAGACTTCAGGATAATAAAATTCACAAAATCCATCTATGGAGATGACCAACCCACCCATAAATTTTCGGGCATGGTCATCCACCCTCCTGTGACGTCACCAAAACTATACAAGGAGGAGAGCGCGAATGGACATTTATCTTCCCTCCAAACTCGACACTAGGGAAAATCGGGTAGTAGGCTACTTTCATGTCACAAACCAAATTCTGCTGTATTATTCTTATATTTGTCTTTATTACTTTAGTTGGTCATTAAGAAAGTTGAATAAAATGAAACGTTAGGGAAAACCAGGTTAGGTGTTTGCGGTCCCACAAATAACGAAAATGCGGAAGTGAAATGTCATGTGTTGAAGATCTTGCTTTATCCGACAGCTCGGAAGAAGATCTTCAGATGAGCATGGTGAAGAGAGTTCGGTGTACTTCATTATTATACAACGGACAGACATGTAAATTCGAATTTCATCTACTTCAGCACGCATTTTGTTATTTTCGGATACGCGGTATGGAGTCACACAAGCTTTAAGTTCCAAACTTTGTGTGTTAGTGGTTAATCTTCATCCAGAGAACAGGACGAGCCAATCGACATTGTCTCTCTGTGGTTAGAAACCCAATTACCTAGTGAAGTAACTCTGACGGGGAAGATGGCCAACACCAAATGCACTAAAAGACGCCTACCTAGCTCACCACATTCCAGAACAGAACCCGCATCCACACCAGCAACCAGTTCAGAAGTCATGGCCACTGCAGCAGAAACTACACCAGTAGCACCAGTAAAAGCCACACCGGCAGTACCTTCAGTTCCGACTACAACTGCATCCGCAGTCATTAAACCAGCTTCATTCATGTTAAATGTGCCAGTAACAATGCCCAGCCCTTCACTAACATTACCCGACTCTTCCGATAGTTCAGCATCGCCACCGGACTTAACTATTGATGAAGAAGCAGCCAAGGGGATCCGCACCACGACACCACCATCGTGCAGCACCACCTCCACAGCAACCTCCATCACTAGCATGGCAATTAGACCTCAGCAAACCGCACCCATACATCCTGCCATCCACAAGGCCACCACACAGGACAACGTGTACTCAGGGAAACTCCGCATCGCGCACCAACCAGACATCAGAGCAGTGCCACATACATCTGCCAGCAAGCTTATTCAGGCCGAATAGATCAGGAGACCCACCACCGCAACCTCTGCCACGTCATCATGCATCATCACAGCTTTCCGCAGACGTCAGTCCGTACCTATCACCACCACCACCACGACAGCCACCATGATGATAGCAGCCACTGCAAGAGAGAAAATCCGGAGACCTAGCACCACTACATTCGCCATCACATCAACACCCCGTACGTTAAACATCACTTTTGCTAACCTATCCGCTACCTCATCAAACACTAGTATGGAGAACATCATTAGCAGGATATCCACAGTTCACAATCACACGCCATGACCCACATATACAGACCACGGTACGGTACCCAGACGCACTGGGGTAACCTTTCGGCAAACACCTGTGGTCATTATTGTCATTGATGCAGCAGAATGTTCGATTAAGTGTGCGGAAAAAATGAAATATTATGCTAATGTCATCCTGTACTGCTATGATAATCGCTGCATAGCTGTGTCTCACCAAACCCTGCACCGCTCGCGTCACTACTCCTCTCGGCTACGCCTCTACTCGAGAAGTCTATAATTCTTGCCTAGCGTGTGCCCTGTACATTCGATCTGCATTGTGGTATCGTTTGCCACAGGTGCCAAATTAGGAGGGGGTGGTGTAGTGTGGATCGACCGATCAGGTACGAACCGTCCTCAGCATGTATGGGTGCGGAATGACCAGGTCAGGTATGTTCCAAGCACGCCCTGCCAGTACATGTGTATAAAGCCATGCACGAGAGGTTCGTAAAACGACTAAGTCCACGAGATCACCTAGCGCGCATGCACGGGCATCAGAGATTGCTAGCCAACACACGTTAGCATTGGACAGAAACAGCATTTTATTTGTACGGAGTTGATACACGTAAGTACTTTAATTTACACCTTCCCCCTTCGTTTCTGCCTTCGACTATAACGGGAATGAAGCGAGGATTGCACATCTCTTTACTATTTTAAAATCGGTCCAGATATAGCCGAGTTATAGTCAATTGAGTCAGCAAATTCCTTTCAACATATTAAATGCCACAGGCTTAGCCCATGAATACTCTCAGCGCATGGGTACGATAGCGTGTCACGTGCCCCACTTCCTTGCCTCTGAATCTCGCTAG
>JAVVLW010002099.1:0-50000 GCA_034401795.1 Chaetoderma sp. LZ-2023a | reverse complement strand
CTAAGACCACGAAATGTGTCTGTGTCGATAATTTCAAACTGATTTTCTCTGATGTCCAAATATTTAAGATTACCCAGTTTCCTGAAGGTTCCTGGAATAATGTATCTAATGTTGCTACCTCTCAAATACAATGCCAATAAATTGTGCTGCATTTGGAAAATGTCGATGGGTAACAATGTCAGGTTATTGCTGTTGAGATTCAGGATGGCAAGATATGGAAAGGTGAAGAAAGTTGAGTTATTGATTTCTACAGAGCTATTCTCTAAGTTAATCACCCTAGCCTCGGGATGGATGCTTGCTAAATCTGTTAGGTTACTTGAGCTGCACTCAAATACATACCCATGGCAGCGACATTCAGAAGGGCAATCCCCGAGAGATCTATATTTCACGTCACTCGGATCTAGAGGGCAATCCATTATCTCATTATCGGCATCATGGGAAGATAAGCAGTTCTGGCTTCTGCCACAGCGTAGTTGTCCTGGACATACATAGTGATCACAGTTCAGTTCATCTTCCCCATCCATACAATCCCATTTACCATCACACACCTTTCTGATAGGTAAGCAATAGGATGATGCACATTTGAAGTAACCCCATGGGCAGATGAACTTTTCACAATGCTGTAAGTGAGATAAATCTCGGCAAATTTTATCATCAATATCGGCATGTATGCACACCTGAGTGCGTGGGAAGTGGCTTTGAGTCAATATACCATCCGCATTTTTGCACCATGTATCGAGCATACTCGGTTCATGTTCTTTCCACTTTACTATAAATACATCTGACGCATCTGGGCAGTCGGCTATCCTGTCATGTGGCAATGCACGTACATGTGGAATACACTGACCGGAAGAACACAAGAAACCATTCGGCTTGCTGCAAGACCTCTGTGTGTTACAATTACCCTCTTCCTGATCTGACTTATCAAGGCAGTTGGCGACTCCATCACAGAGCTGGTCATGGGGTAAACACTGCTTGTTTCGGCAAAGTCGATCCTCGCCAGATCGGCAGGTAGTCACGTGTTTACAGTTTGATTCATCCTCATTATCTGAACAGTCCGATTGAAAGTCGCAATACTTTGAGATGGAAATTACTGACTTGTTATTACACTCGAATGACATGTCAGGCTTTCCACACGTCTTTTCGTCTTCTCTTCCAATACAATCCGGATGACCATCACACACACTATCTGGAGAGAGACAGCTTCCATCAGCACATGAGAACTGATATGGTTTACAGCCAACATGTATGTCTTCCTGGGGATGCATGCATAACACATACATCGGCGTACAGGTAACATACATAATTCGCGTAAATAATACCATATTAGAGGGCATCTGTTGTCGAATACGACGGCCATTACTAGGTTTATAATAGGCACAGTGTATGTTTCGATCAAACCTGTTTACCCATCGAAGTTCTTCTGTGTGACATTTGCGAGACAACGTCCAATTTCTCCCTAAAATACGGTCTCCAGTTACCTGCCCAATAGTTTGTAGACATGCCATATCAGTCTGGTTAAGACGAACCCATATTGCACCATAACTCGGTTTATGATCCAAAGCTTGTAAATAGTTGAGCACTTGTTCCAAATTATCTTCATTTGCGAGAAAAACTGAATTTACCCCACCACACATATTGACTGCTTGCCCACTGGCGAAATTAACCCGTCGAATATTAAATGATGGGCTTCCTATAAGCAGTACACATACGTCATTGACTATATACCAGTTTCCCTTACATCTCCATCTCCTCTGTACCTGGGATGGTGTATATACATAGTATGGCGAGGGGTGCTGGTTGATATTAGGCTGTTCTGGAACGGGTAGTGGTGTGGATCTTTCCATTGTTGCAATATGGGTATCCAATTTAATATTTGACTCACATATAAAAAACACGTGATCAAAACCCGATACATGAGTATCGTCGCAATTTACCTTTACCCAGTTGCTGGAGTAATGTGGATTTGCTATTAACATCATTACGCATCGAAAAACCCGGGTGTAAGCTGGTTGCGATCCCATCACAGGTGCGTCATCTGTGCCAGACATCTCATTAAAGAATAGGGTGTTTTCAACTGGTCCATTTACATACCAGTCAGTGAATGTAAGAGGATTGCCATCAGCCCACCGATGTTCACGCCACTGTAAAATAAGCATACAGTCAAGCAGTTAGAAAACACGCACAGATATAGGCAATAGTCTATAGACAAAAGTTCTTATTACATCACTTCATTTGAGTCATCTAACCTAAGTTTGTATTTGTTAATAACTCAGTAACAAATTCACACTTAGAGTGCTGCTCTGCTCAGAAGTTATTAGAGTTCCTAGAACGTAGCTCTGTAGGAATGCTATTTGCAATCGTAAATAGGGCAGAATTTTTCCTACCAAATATTTGGAAAAGTTGAATACCGCCAAAACTGATTTGTCCATAAATACGAAACGTGGCATGGTGATAAGGACGTATACGGGATAGCTTTTGACAAATACTGAATCCGATTGGTAGATTAGGCCGTGACCATCTAGGAATTTCGGTAATTTATTTTAGATATTCAGAAATCTTCTTCTTTAAAACCGCCATTCCGAATGAAAAAAATTGAGAAATCATCTCTACGACTAGCCTTAAACCAAGTTTGTCAAAGACTGGCTGATTGGCTCGGCTTCTCGGCTGCGAGCTTGGTTGACCTACTTTTTGCAAAAACGTCTTCTTCACCGCAGAGTGGACAGGGGCGAAATTTGGAATATATCATTACTGACTAAGGGCCATGTAAGTATGTTCAAGGGAAGTTGAGAGGGTTAAAATATGTCCGCGATCGACCAATCAATATCGATAATTTTGCGAAGCAATGTTGAATTTTTTATTTGATCGATTTTAATCACGAAATTGCCAACACTTATGTAGTAATGTGTGCCGATTTCAAATGTTCAACTTCGCACCGTGTGTGATCAAGCACTCTACAGCCATCTTGGATTTATCGCAATTGCAACTGCTCATGGACGCCTTGTTGTGGGTGGTGGTGTGGTGAGGGGTGCACTAACCATCATTACGATAGGGATCACGTAAAATGTATTGGCAAGTAGATGGGCAATATAGCTGCGTACATGTGACGAATGTTTGGTCCAGATCGGACAGGAAATATGTGCGTAATGGTCGAATATATGCTATCAATTTCAGACAAATAAGCTAACAGCTTGCCAGCGCAATAATGTTTCGATATGAGTGCTGTCAGGACTATAAACATGTCCTCATTAATCATGACAAACCCTTGTCACGCTGGTTTCAAAACTTTACCATTTACCGCTGATTCATCATTCGAGTAGCCACGAGCTTCTGTGAGTGGAATCCGTTCACTTATGTTTAAGATAGTAATATACATACTCTGTACATACTCTGTTACCCACAAACCTAGAAAGCAAAACACTTGGAGGCTTGGTTCACTTGGGCAATGCCCGGCATGGTTCGGATGGCACTGCTGCTCTTATCGCCTTCCATGACTTCAATGAGAATTGAGAATCTCCGAAGATCCGAGGTCCAGCCAGATGGAATCACAGATACGCTAGGTCAATCGGCCATCAGCAAGGTACAATGGAATGGGCATCAATGGCAGGGCAGTGATGTGCGGCATGCTAGGGGTTGGTGATGCCGGTGCTATAGAGGTGATGATGGAATCATATGCACAGGACCTCGTGTACGACCTCTTCAAACCGCTGAGCTCATTTCAACAGCAACAGGATGGAGAGAATCTCAACGTAGGCACCATTGGCCGTAGTCATATCACCATCGACGGTGCAAAAGATATTATTTCTAGCCTCCAACTACCTGAGGTGAAGAAATCAGCGTTCTTTGGACTGCAGTTTAAGCCTCTTAATAAACATGGCAACCCATGTGTTACTCATACGGACACTCGATGCCCTAGACTCACAGTCCCGGCAGCTGATACAGGCCCTCTATGCTACTTTCTCAGTTGTTGTTGGGATTTCAATCTCGACGCCTCTATTACATCCTTTACCACTGCTGGTGGTATGACGCTCCCCACTGCACAGATGAAAGAGCTCATACAGAAGGTTCTCCCATTTAGTCTCCAATATATAGATGAAGCTATGGCCGAACAAGTGCTAACCATCTCACGGGATCATGCCAGTATCATACAGCAGTAGACCAGTCAATGCTGGACAGGTGGTGCCGATTGTCACCCCTTTAGGGCATGGGAAATATAGCTTGATGTGTGCACTGCTGGCAGAACATTTACAGTTTCAGTATATACTCCGGGTGTCGGACTCCACTGCTGAGGCAGTTGACAGCAATGTCCAATAGTACAGGACTCCAAGGTACATGGCTCCAATTACCAAGACACAGAACCTGAAGGCACTAATGAAGAAGCTGTTTGCAGCTGAACTGGCCGACCCACTTCTCCTAGTTACCGATGACCCCACAATGGTCCAGAAGATGGGCACACACCTCAGCAATGTCACCTGATGCATCCGACACACCAAGATCACTTTTTCCATCATCTTTCGCAAATCTGCCCATGAGATCTCAACAGACATCCGCCATAATGCAAGGCGTCTTTGATTTAGCTCGAAGAGTGGTCCTACCATGCATGCGACCATATATGACAGCTTCACTCTGAAGGAGAACAGGCTGCATTTTATCGCAGACATAGAGAAAGCTGCATATATATACTACTTCAACTTCAGAAATGCGGGAGCTCTCACCCTTCAAACCATCATTGGCTATGGCAGAACCCTCCAGCTACAAGGTGAAACCAGCCAGGAAGCTCAGGTGTCAGTCGCAACGACCTTTCTGACATGGTAAACAGTATGCCTCGTTGCCACTGTGTGGCTGCCAGCTTACCCCTGGCGCGGGGGTGGAGCAGGGCTGGCCTCCAGCTCTTCGCCGGTGGGGACCCCACCATGTGCCCTCAGCTCAGCCCGAGGACTGATGTGGCTGCTAGTATATATTCTCACACTCGAGGACGTACTTCTTTGGATTGTAGGAATATGATGATGCTTCTTCAGAATCTTGAGGAACTTCGTCAAGAACTTGAGGAGACTTCTTCAGAAGCTTGAGGAACTTCATCTGGAACTTCGTCGGAAACTTAAGGAACTTCGTCAGGACCTTGAAGACCAGAAAGTTGTTCCTTAAACTCTATTCTCTGTGGATCAGATTCCTTGATCATCTTCTCGCATTTCTCACGAAAGATCCAATTCAGCCAGCATTTACTGGCATCTGACATGTGAGCGGGTCTGATGAGATAGTTCTGGTAGCTCTTGGGGAATGACACAAATTCTGCCAGATCCCTCTCTATCATGTCTTGTGCTCTTTGATTGTTGAAGATGTGCTCAATGACTTCCTTCTTTCCATCGGCCGGCCTCTCATCAGGACCTGTAGCACATCTGGGGACTTCAGCAATGGTGGCACTGACCCCATACTCGAAAGTAATCTGTGGCTCCAGCCTGTAGGGCATCCAACGCTCATCATCAGTGTGGGGGTCGAATAGGCTAGCCCACTTCCCTACTGTAGGTAGATCTTTAGGATCAACCATAGCCTTTTGCAGAGCTAGAATAACCAGAATCTTGGTCTGGTCAAATGGTAGGCTGAGGGATCCTGCCCTGGCCACTGTCGAACCGCTTGTAGGGTATCCATCTCAGCTGGCGGTATAATGCATCCCGCCCTGCAGGCGGAAGAGGCCATACAGGCTGTGCTCTCATTTAGTCTCACATATATAGACGAGGGTACTGCCAGCCGAACAGGTGCTGGCCATCTACCGGGAACATATCTGTATCATACAGCAGTAGACCACACATCCCTCATCGCCACCTGCAGTACGATGCTTCCCACCCTGCAGGCTAAAGAGGCCATACAGGCTGTACTCTGCAGATATAGACGAGGCTAGGACTGAACAGGTGCTGGCCATCTTCCGTATTATACAGCAGTATGGGCTTGTGGTGCTGAACATTGCCACTTCAGGACACCACACACACATCTTGGTGTGTGCCCTGCTGGCATAACATCTACAGTCTCGATATATACTCCTGTTGTCTGACTCCGCTGCTGAGGCAATTGACAGTAATCACCAATGGTACAAGCTCCCAATCAGCAAGCCACAGAACTTGCAGGTACGAATGGAGAAGCTACTCACAGCTCAACAGACTGACCCACTTACCCTGGTCGATAATGCTGCAATGGACAAGAAGACAGTCACCTATCTCAGCAACAACACTAGAGGGCACTGCCACACCAAGATCACTATTTTCATCCTCTTTCAGAAGTACACCCGTACAAGGAGATGGGAGCGCTATCATATGTCAAACACTATTTTGAGAAGGGTCTTAACTTCAGCGTGTGCACCTGCATCAGAAGCTTGAGGAAATTCGTCCAGAGCTTGAGGATCAGGAAGGTGTCCCTTAAAGGGAATCACCAGACCCTCTATACTACTGTGTAAAAATGAATCTACAGACCGTAACGTTTTCAAAAATATAATTGTAAGATCTGTGCTCAAATTAGAAATATATATCTTCGTTATTTAAATATGTGGTACATGGGTTAAATTTCTATTCCCGGATGAGGCGTATGACGTCATAAGTTGAACGTTTTTCTCGCTGTCATCCAACGCTATGGCAATAAAATTGCGAATTGCGTTTTTATAAGGGGATTTTCTTCAGCGGTTTTAGGAATATATAAACTATATTTGCGGAAATGTTGAGGAATATATACTAACAGTCCTTTGTCTGATTTCTCTGGTGGTGCCAATTTTGACATGAAGTTTTGATCTTGAGATAAATGAATGACGTGATAGTATAGGCAATTCAATATAATTTCCACTATTGAATCAACACTCTCACGGGCTACGGCAGAAAATGTTATTAAAGTTCCATCTATTAATATGAGAGTTTAAATAGTTTGTACATACATCCAGTCCATCTCTAGGTACTTATGTTTTCATACTAGCCTCAAAACTTCCTGAGATTTTGTAATGTTAATGTAATTGGCAGGTATCTTCATAGAAAATGGCCATCTTACGGTTCGGCAATTAATGTGTGAAAATAACAAATACATTCCATAAATTTGCGATAGTGTGATACACGTCTTAATCTCTTCAATCTGTACATATATAAATGATGTCGATAGCATTATCACCGATAGAGATATCACCATCCAAATGCATGCACTCATGTCTTCAGAGTGCCGTTATTATGGTTCTTGTCGGATGGGATTCAACCTATGACGTCATAGGTTTAATAACTCGCAGAAAATTATAGTAACATAGCGTTTTTTAACACCATTTTACTCGGATTTATGCACAAATGTCGGGGATAAGCTTTACACAGTAGCTTAAATGTGGGATCTACAATAGAACTGCGTATTTTATGCAAACGATGGTGACCCTTCTTGTGTTCCCCTTTAAACACTACCCACAGAGGACCACATTTCACGACCCTCATCTGCTGGAACCTTTGCGACTATTGGACTGGCGAGTAGGTTTGATGAAGTATCCTGGAAATCCTCTGGGAACATTAGAAACGTAGTCATATTGTCCTCTATCTGTTTCAGACAATTGTCATTGAAGATGTGCACAATACATCCTCTCTAACAGTGGTGTGCCCCTCCTCTCTACCTGTGGCATGACCAGTATCGTGGCCATCAGTGACCCCAGCTCTGATTTCCTCTCGTATGTAGTCAGACGCATCAAACTATAGGCTTTCCAGCATGCGGTGCTCAGTATCAGCGTGGATGTCGAATACACTGACCCACTTGCTTTTGGCTAGTATATGTTTAGCATCGACCCTCGCCTTCTGAAGAGCGAGAATGGCAGGATTCTTAGTGGGTGTGGTGGGGGAGATCGAGGCCCCGGCTCATGGTAGTGTCTAACTTCTTGTGCATCATTTTGGTCAGCAAGTCCTTGACAGATCGTGACCTTCCCTCCTCACCCAGCGAGGCCCATATCTCTTGGTCAGAGGGAGGGTGTGAGACATCTCAGCATGGAGGATGTTAATTTCATGAAGTAGTCGTCCATCTTGAGTAACTGCCAGAACAACACGTGAGGCCTTACCTATGATAGCTGTCCCAGTGGTCCTGCCCGTGGTCCCGGATGTGACCTCACTCTTGCGAGTGTGCAGCCCACAGACAATCTGGTGGAGAAATTTGCCAAACATAGATTTGTTTACCCTTCTTCTATAGAGATACCTTATACATGCAACGGGATGCATACCATCCATACCTGCGACCTCACATTACACCAACCATGGAAGGACTGCCTGACAGTCATTCTTCCTGGTGTTCATGATGTTAACCCTCTCCCCATAGCTTGGAAGTTTATCGACTTCATTATCTTGGAGCAGATCCATGAGATTAGGAGCATGGCGCTCAAGTTCAGGCTCAAGTGCACCACAGCGAAGGATGGTGAGTGCCCTCAGGTTGTGAGTGGGTGGGAGATCATGCAAAGTAACAACACACTAGACACCACCTCTGTGAACGATGCGTACCAAGTCCTGACTCCACTGGCACATTGTCCTGCTTTCTATTCAAATGGAAATGGGTACTATGCTGTGGAGTGTAAAGGTAGATTCACAGAATTCAACTTACAGCCAAATGTGGGGATGCATGTGGCGGTGCCACTCTTACCTTCTCTTTGAGAACGCACGCGTGAATCAGGCCCTAATGCAGGAAAGTTGTTCCTCCGAGTGTACACTGAGAATCGCGATGGTGTAACGATGACCACTACACGACTGCAACTCTGGCATGATGAGAGCGAGCTGGAGCTAAAATGGGCGGGATCTCAGCACGGATCCTGCATGTGAAGCGAGATCAGCATCAGGTCCCAGCCACAGCCAGACAGCAACTAGACCTTACAACAAGTTGCCCTAGACCGTGTTGCTGTCACAGTCCTGGTTCAGAAGGGAGGAGATGTCCAGGAAATCAGCGAGATAGATGACTTCAAACCTGTGGTGTCTGTGACCATTGTTCTTGGTGAGCCTTACGATCTGTCTGATGTCCGCCTCTATCGACAGAAAACGAAGTCGTATGTACTTCTGAGGCTGACTAATGGGCACGATCAGTGTCACCATGGTGGTATGGCATGCAACCAAATCATGGCAACCAGTTCAGCGTCCATGTCAGGAACCTCAGAGTAGGTACCAGGGCGGTAGGAGTGCCAGTGCTGTACTTTAGCCATGCCAAGTTCTGTGTCATGCACACCGCATGTATTCGGCTTGAGTGCATGTAGAGCATACCTCCTGTCATCACTGCCCCGACAGCTGCTACAGCAGCCACAACTACTAGGACATTTGTGACCCTCAGCTCCGCCGAAGGCTTTTAGTCGAGTGCTGGCTCGGAGAGCTGTACAGCATCGTAATATTCGTCGGGACTCTCATCTGCCTCTTTGATATTCTGGATGTCCTGAGCCATTTGTTGTCATTGGCGTACCTCCATTTGGCGTGAATTCTCGAGTGCCTTGCTGTATTCATCCTGCTCCTCGGACAGCTTCTCCATTGTCTGGTTATGATGGTTACACTCTATCTCTGCTGCCACATGGTCAGCGAAGCGGAAGCCCAAGTTTGCCATGGCAAATATGCCTGCGTTTAAGACTACTGATGTCATGCCTCTATTGCCCGATTTAAAGCACTTGTATAGTAGCATATGGTGCATTAACCTGATCTAGCCGATGATGTCAAGGATCTTGCAGATGAGGACTATGATGAAGAGGAGGACTATTTGGATGATGGGGAGGAGGACTATGATGGTGGCGGCCTCGATGGTGATACTACAGAGCCAGAATCCTGCCCACTAATCCACCTAGCACAGGGATCTGTTGCACATATGTGAATGGCTCTCTCGGATCTGCTGGCAGCAGTCAGCGTTCTGATTGGTCTTTTCACAAAGAAGGCCAGTGAGACAGTCCACAAACGCACCAAAACACTCTCCATGGCGTTGACAAGATTTCTGCCATTCCAGCCATTATCCCACTCTTTGGGGTAGCTGGCATAGGGATGACATATGTTGTCTTGGCACTCGTAGGCATGGGGAGGGGGGGGGGGGTACCGATCATTTAAGACATGCTTATGATCATGTCGATAGTCACTTACAGGACTGGCGGTATGATCAGCGAACGAAAAGAAGAAGAAGAATTTAAGAATGCTATATAGGATGACGTCTTTGTACACGCTGGTCAAGACTCTTAGCATTCGGGGCTTGGTTGATAAGCTGCCCTTCTCTGGGGACCCAGCAGAGATTAGATAATTATATATCCAGATGTTTGAGTATTTCTTCATCGATGTCATATGCATGATGGCCATCCGTTCCTCTGCCTAGAGTTCGCTCGAGCTGTGTGTGCTAGGACGGGAGTCGATGTGTGTGGTGAGAACTGAGAGCTCATCGACAGCCTGTCAGCAACCGCTCGAGATCGCAAGGGTCACAACATCACACTGGAAACAGTAAGACAGTGGCTCTCTAGACATGCCATATGGCAGATATATAGACTTCGTCCACGCAACATTCAGTGTGCGCACTTTGACGAACCTGTCTCAAAAAGAGTTCACCAGGCAGATGTGCTGTTCCTACTGCATGATCGCATGGGCCCCAGGACCTACAAGTATGCCCTTACCATCGGCGATGTAGCCAGCAGACACAAGGATGCAGTACCACTTATGAATACGTCTGCAGACCAGGTAGTGGCTAGATTCCAGAGTGTCTATGAGGATCTACAACAGCCCCTCTAGTGGCCAGATTTGCTGTAAGTGGATGGGCGTAAGGAGTCGAGGTTGGTCATCACAGCACCCAGGCGATCGTCGAGCAGTGGAAACGGACACTGGCAGAGATACATTTCCCACACCATTATGCTCAGGAGATGGCGGATCGTCCTCAACTGTTGTCAATCGATCCGACAGCAGAGAGCAGAGAGAGAGTAGGACAGACTTCCATCTGATGCCTTAGTTCGCTACCTATACGAGTCAAGTGGGCGGGAAGGAAGGTGGTCGACGGAATGTGACAGACCCAAGTTGGTCAATACATGTCCACCGACTTGATAGGTATGCAGATATGGCTGGGTACGCTATATTGTACTACCTGGTCAGTGGACCCAGGCGGCCAGCCATTTGTTTGAGAGGAGCGGCAGATGGCTCCTCCAGACACACAGCTGCCACCACGAAGACTAATCAAGTCATCTAAAGGTCCTCTAGGTTGTACTGTCGGCACGGCCACTAGGATGGCTAAGAGGGTCGGGTGTGTCACAAGTACTTGATACTCGTTGGCTCTGTGCATACACCATCTGATAGCACATGCCACTTATCATACTAGGCTGAGAAACCAATTTTCCCCGCTCATATGTTCCCATACCCTATGTGCTGTCAGAGGCCTCAGTTTGCGGCTCTGTCCACTATACAGTGGAGAGTGGTGCAGAACCTCTGACAAAAGACACACATAAACATTCCCTTTAAGGCTGTGTGGTTTTGGAAAACGCAAAAGCGGTAACGGTGTTAATTTTAAAAGTGGTTTTAACCCGATATCCGGCTTATTGAATAGCTGATAGTAAAAAAAAATCGTAATCGGATTCGTAGTACCACGAAATTGTATCGTTTATTTTGTGGTGGACACGAATCTGTTGTCATACTATCTAATATAGTGAAACCATCACGCAACATGTTTTAAGACATTAGAATTTGTACTTTTAAATTAAAAATTATCTGTAATAATCTCATTTCAATGTTGTCTAACGGCATCATATATCATTCTGAATTTTTGCGTCACAGATATAAATCATTGTAGATAGGTAGAGATACCTCTAAGGCAATACCTTATTATCATCATGTCTCTGTCTAACGTAGACTAGAATAGACGGCCACATACTCAACACAACAGTTATCCAAGCTGGTATTTAGATATAAATCACCCATTTAGTATGAATACTGTCTCTGTATGATATTTACTCTGACATCAAACATCACCCGGGAAAATACTTCCTCAATTTACCAGAAATAATGCTGATGTGGTCTGCACATACTGACATATTTAGGCATATTTTAGGAATACCCAGCACACTGCACTCTAATTGACTACACACGTTCACACCTTCTTTCAAGGGTATTGTCCACTTATGAACTGGGAACGCCGGCATGCCTAAATATTCCAAGTGGATTCATCCCTGTTACACATCTGAATGTCAATGGTTGAGTTTATTTTAAGATATGAAGGGAGCCTAATATACAAACACATGACAGAGATACTAATTTTGCTAGCTGGCATGAAGTTGTATTTATTAGCTGTCTCACAGTGAATCCAACTGATATATCAGACTTAACACATTTTATTCTGAGACACGCGTAGGCCTACATCTATCTAAATTTAACTAACATTAGATTACATGTAGCTGATTATTTTGATATATTTTACTGAGATGTGTTGCTCCCTAAGGCAGGAAAAGCTTGACTGACATACATTATCTTTTTTCAAATAATTAGCAGATATTCCATAGTGTAATTCAAATAGTACGGGCAGTAAATATGAATGAATTCTCAAAGATAAGAGTTAAACACACATAGGCTTGCAACTATTCACAATCGTGCACAGTGTAGGCATGCTAGCCTACCATTTGGGCGAGACTTGTTCTTAATAGAAAGAACTAATCTCCTGGTAACACTTTAGCGACTGATTCTCGACTGATTCCCAGAATATTACTATATTTACAACACATAGTGTTGCGTTAGAAGTATATGGTACTAAACTCGCCTCCATTCCCGGTTTGACAAATGGTATTGTGCGTTCATAAATCATAACATGCTACAATAACACTAGCAATTTAGCTTCTGAATGCATTATACAATCTGGCAACATACTCGCAAGATACTAAACAATGATAATGATGTCCACTTCTTTGTTTTATTTTACCAATTGTATATACATTAAGTGACAATATGAATACAATTTTATGTAATGATAATATATTATTGAAAAACAAATATTTACAAATCCGGTTTTTCATAAATATGTGGTTAAGCGGTTTTCAAATTGTGTCCCCGGTTTTTTAACCATCATGCTTACAAAACCAGTGATGGTTCCAGTACCGGTATACTGCACAGCCCTAATTCAATTAGCTGATCACTTTGCCTTGCCAGTGATGGTTCCAGTACTGGTATACTGCACATCCCTAATTCCCTTAGCTGATCACTTTGCCTTACCAGTGATGGTACCAGTACCGGTATACTTCACAGCCCTAATTCTCATAGCTGATAACTTTGCCTTACCAGTGATGGTTCCAGTACCGGTATACTGCACAGCCCTAATTCCCTTAGCTGATCACTTTGCCTTACCAGTGATGGTTCCAGTTCCGGTATACTTCACAGCCCCAATTCCATTAGCTGATCACTTTGCCTTACCAGCAGCACTGTCCAAATAGTAGCACTTAGAGCAGAGAGTGATCCCACATGTACTTTCGAACCCCCGCTTATGGGCGACATATTCTGAGCGCATCTACGGTCGTATCATCTCATCGAGGCTGGATCCGGCTTTAGCGATGCAGACTGAATAAGTGTCCATCTGAATGCACTCGAAGATGTTACAAGGTACTTACAAATCGAGGAAGTCATAGTAGAACTTCAGCATCTACCCCCCCTGGAAGGGTCGACGAATGGTGTTCCCGGCTTTTGAACCATCATGCTTACAAAACCAGTGATGGTTCCAGTACTGGTATACTGCACAGCCCTAATTCCCTTAGCTGCTCACTTTGCCTTACCAGTGATGGTTCCAGTACCGGTATACTGCACAGCCCTAATTCCCTTAGCTGATCACTTGCCTTACCAGTGATGGCTCCAGTACCGGTATACTGCACAACCCTAATTCCCTTAGCTCATCACTTTGCCTTACCAGTGATGGTTCCAGTACCGGTATACTGCACAGCCCTAATTCCCTTAGCTGATCACTTTGCGTTACCAGTGATGGTTCCAGTACCGGTATACTGCACATCCCTAATTCCCTTAGCTGATCACTTTGCCTTACCAGCAGCACTGTCCAAATAGTAGTACTTAGAGCAGAGAGTGATCCCACATGTACTTTCGAACCCCCGCGTATGGGGCATCTACGGTCGTATCATCTCATCGAGGCTGGATCCGGCTTTAGCGATGCCGACTGAATCAGTGTCCATCTGAATGCGCTCGATGCTGTTACGAGGTACTTACAAATCGAGGAAGTCATAGTAGAACTCCAGCATCTATCCCCACCTGGAAGGGTCGACGAATGGTGATTCGGGCCTTACAGCTCTGTAACTCGTAGGACTCGCCGATCTCCTCGAGATCCTCGAACCACACACTGTGCATGGCTCTATCTACCACACGCTCATTCTTTGTGAAGCTGGTGTTTCTATGATCCTCCAGTGCCTCAATCAGTTCGCGATAGGTGATGTCCTCTTCACCTCTCTAATATGGCCACCGTGGTCTGTATGCATAGTGTAGTGCAGATCGACCGGTCAGATATGAACCATCCCAGCACGTCTGAGTGTGGAAAGGCCATATTGGGTACATTCCAAGCACGCCCCCCCACCCCTGTGTAGGACAATACGCGTGTGTAAAGCCATATACGAGGGGTTCGTAAAATGGTTACGTCTGCAAGATCGCCTAGCATGCATGCGCGGGCGTCAGATATTGCTAGCCAACGCACGTTAGTGTTGGAAAGAAATACAATTGTATTTTGTACCGAGTTGGTGCACGTAAGTACATTAATTTAACGGTCCAGAAATCGCCAAGTTATAGCTAATTGAGCCAGCAAATTCATTTCAAAATAGTGAACGCCATAGGCTTAGCACATGCATACTCTAAGTGCATGGGTACGATAGCGCGTCATGTGATACGCTTCCCAGCCTCTGAAGCTCGCTAGCTGATTGGCTGTGGCGCTCCAGCTGTGACGTCACGAGCAGTATAAAAGGCGCCGGAAAATTAGATTGAGCAGCAGTCAGGTGGTGGTGGGGTGCCTTGTCTCAGAGGATGAGCCATATAGTACTGCAAACTCACAGCAAATATCAAACATCTGCTGTGGTGCTATTCGGTTTTGAGCATTTGTCGTCTCTAGGGTACTAGCCACTACATCCACAGCCACAAGTTTTTGCAAGGTCCCGGCAGGACATCACCCAGGGGCATAAAGAAATTAAAGAAAGTTAATCCAAACCAATAAAACCGCAAAGGGACCTTCGTGCAGATGGGTCTTTTGGCCCCGATGTAGGATCATCGTCCAGTATGTGGAACGAGTGATGTGCTCGATGGTAATTCGCCAGATCTGCCAGACTACGCCAACAAGTGGTGTAATAAATTCGCACATGATGTGTTGGACTTTAAACATTTTGACCGCAGTTAGGGTACATTGCCCCATGCATCATGTGAGCTATTCGATGTGTCTCGTCTTGTGTTCCGACAGAATGCATCTGCATTATTAACTTCATCTGTAGCCATTCAAGAACCATTTGGCAGCTTTCAATTTCTGCACCAGTACGGAACTTTCAACATACCGTTTACATTATTAACTATTTATGTAGACATGACTAGCTACTAGCCATCTGCTTCTGCAAACGTTCTTCTTCACTATTCCTGAGAATGAGCCACATCTGATAGTTCGCCTGCAGTTTTTCCTAGCAGCTAACTTCCACATGGTGCCATCCCGCTTTCTGAATGTGTTATGCTTCAACTACTGTGACTATAGAACCTTTTCCATACCGATTACTAATAGGTACTCTGTTATTAATCTGCGATCTATCGCACATTATTGTTTTTTCTCAGGATCTGTATTATTATTATTATTATTATTATTATTATTATTATTATTATTATTATTATTATTATTATTATTATTATTATTATTCTCAAGGATTTTCGCAACCTATCTCCTCCTACAATTTTGGTCTTATCAACTTCAACCTTGGTCAACTTGTTCTACCCCTTGGGATCTAGTTTGCTATTAATTTTCTTCTCGATCGTCTCTATGGTCTCCAAGATATCCGCATTTCCGCGGGCAAAAAGTCCCATAAGAAATGTATGGGAGCAATATTCGCGCAGTGACCACTCCTAGAGTTTTCCTCAATCATCTTAAAACTTCACAGACGTATAGCATGTGTTGATCGGCATCTCCACCCAAAATATTTTTAGATACATTGACCAAATTTGGAGAAAATACGACATAAGCCGAATCTTTTGGAATCAAGATATTTCATAGTTCTAGAGCTGCCGGATGGTTGAAATTTGGCATATACGTAGATGTATTATACTACTATTGATTACTAAAATAAAATCGTTAGAATTCAGAATTCTGCATTTCCGTGCCCACCATGTCCCCATAGGAAATGTATGAGAGCAATATTCGGATACTGACTGCTCATAGAGGTTTTCCCAATCATCTTGAAACTTCAGAAACTTCTAGCATGTGTTGATCCGCATCTCCACCCAAAATAATTCTTGGGTCCGGTGACCCGTTTTTTTTAGAAAATCTGGCATAATCCCAATCTTTTGGAATCAGGATAATTCTTATTTCTATGTTGGTCAGATGCTTGATATTTGACATATACGTGGATACATTATACTACTATTGATTAATAAAATAAAATCATTGGCGAACATGTTAACCTTTCAGAAAGCTGCATTTACGTTCCCAACATGTCCCATAGGGAATGTATGGGAGCAATATTCGGTCAGCGACTGCTCCTAGGACTCTTACCATACCATCTTGAAACCTAACATATTTCTAGGATCTGTTGACCCGCTAGATGACCCAAAAAATCTGTTCAGTTCAGTGACCAGTTTTTGAGAAAATGCTGCATAAAAACAATTATTTGACATCATGAGAATTCTTACTTCTGTCCCCATTAGAGTGTTGACGTTTTTTACATCCATAGATACCCGAGGCTACTATTGCTTACTAAACTAAAATCGTTAGTGAACATATTAACATTTCTATTATTGCAAATCTGCACACGAAACAATATTGCCTTAATATGCTGATAGATGACGGAATTATGGTCCGGTTGTTTCAGCATTTAGATCGCCTGATCTGCGGCGAAATTGCCTCTCAGACACAATTTACAGAACTCTGATATCACAAACGGTTCATGAGATATTGAGATTTTTATATCGTAGACACATATGTCAATAGAGAATGTATTGGAAATTGATTTGATGATAAATGAGCCAGTTTTGGAAATGTCATATCTAAACTTGGTACATTTCTAGCACGCACAAGACATGTATAGATCATCTACAGAAATTGGATCTGTTCTATGGTTCCCATGAATTCTACATTTCTTGTCCAAAAAGTCCAATTGGAAATGCAAGGGAGTGCTATTCGGACAGCAACTCGTCCTAGAGTTTCTTGCAAATCATGGAGAAACTTAAGACTTCTAGCATCTGTTAACTCGCATCTAACACCTACATATATTACTGGTCCATTGAGTACAATTTGCGATTTCTAGCCTCCAAACTTGAGACACTTTCAGTACATCTTATGGCCTAGGATGCTATTTATTTTTCTTTTGGTTCCAGTGGCTAATTTCCGAGGAATACACTTGTCCGTGCCCAAAACACCCCATAGGAAATGTATGAGAGTGATTTCTGATAGCGACTCCACTTAAGGTTTCTGCAGATCATGTTGAAACTTAACATCCTTCCAGAATCCGTAGTCACGCATCAGACCCAAAGTCAAGGGAAAGGCCATCAAATGTCAATTAAGGGAAACATTAAAATGGAGAAATTATTGACTCAATTAACTTCAACAGGTAAAGGGAGATCATTCATGCCAAAAACTAAAATTGGTCAGTTTCTTTGCATGCACTGCCTCACTTTAACTTTAATTCCTTTTTCCTTGATTTTAGTACAAATTTCACTACAGCAAATCAGGACACAATATTTTATACTTTAGGGTCAAGGCTATTGGTTTTCAAGAAATCAGCTTTTCCATACCCTGTGTAAAACTATAGGAATTTCAACTATGGGTCTTTGAACTGCAACAACACGTTTTATCAGATCAGCATCAGACATGTGCAATTCTCATGTGAGAAGAGGGCTTATAATACTCCTTAATGCCCAGTCTTCGCAGATTTATAGTTACTTCGGTAAAAAATTTCTAGTTATCATATTATTACTGCATTACTGTTGTGCAACAGGTACTGATGACTAATAAGTACCGCCCGGTCACTTGAGGCCACATTTTTATGGTTTAGTATTATGTATATATTATTCTTATTTGTGTGCCCATAAGCACCATTACGGTTGCGTGCCCTTCTATTTTACTGTACTGTGATAAGTTAGTAATATGGCAGTAGCCATCCAAGTTATATGTTTTGTTTATTTTATATAAAATCTCTTGGACCGCTATACAGCAACCACATCTGCACCACCTTGTCCCCCACACAGCATCAATTTTCACTGATGACGCTGTCCATGTTCTCACTATGCAAACATGACATGTGGTCGACTATACCTGGACATTTTTAGCTCGATAGGATAGGTTTATCGTAGTAGGGACGATTACTCGGTAGGAGTCATTTTGTGTTAGTCTCTTTTCTGGGAGTAGTGGATATGTAACGCTGTACATGGGCTAGATAATATAAATTGGCCACATACCTTAAGGCCTCCATTATGTGAGTAATTGTCTTTGTCTACGCTCCTCCCCCCTCCGGGCTTATTAATTGTTTGGACTACCCTCCGTCACGTTATTTCAAGCTGACTTTGGAACTACCAGGGTTTCAGAGTGGCTAGAAATAAAATGACGATGACCGCATACACTTCCCTATGTATCTTCGGATAATAGTTAGTTAGAAATACCCCACCAAAATAGGAAACACTGCGAAAATAGTATAGTTACTGGCCTGCAGTGCATCTCTGCACGAAATTACATAACCCTAACGTCAGGTAAATGTTAGTCCCCCAGGGGCGGATCTCATGTGATCCATCCCCGACACGCTTGTGATGGACAGGATTCAGCTCACCATCTAACTCTACAAGCGACTGGGTGCGGTCTTAGAACTCACCAGGCCTTACGGGAAGGTCACTAATGTTGGCTTGCTGCCTTTTTGTCCCCACCCTGAACCTATATGTACTTTTCAATGCGTATGCACTGTAACTTGTCCTTGTGCTGTATATGTGATCATGACATGATGGTGACGGGATCGTTATATGCTTCTGGAGCTTTCACCTCATTGTATTTCAGGATGCTGTCTACTGAGGCGGATGGTCCTTGGGGTGACCATACAGTTACCAACCATTCTCGCCCATCAGACTTATATGTTAAAAACAGTTAGCTTGCATTGCTAATTACGACGTAAACATAGATATGGACCCAAAAACTAAATGGTAGGATAAGCTCTAGCAGAAGGACCACAAAAATAAAGCGGCAACTACCAATACAGTATTTTTGAACTTACATAAGATGGCGGTGTTGAATTCTGCGGAAATCATCCACCCCCATCAGCATGCATCACATTAACTTATAATTTCACTAGGTTGACTCTTTTATATAATTTGGTTTGAACAAGAGAGTGGCCCGTTTTGCCATCTCGATTCCTCTGCTTTGGCATTGTAGGCAGTTTCCTGTGATGGAGGCCCACGCGAGGCACTTTCCTCTCGCAACAAATAATGTTTGTAGGGATTACTATGGTTTATATTAAACTTGCTAAGTAGCCGCGTTAGAGCCCTCCTTTGCGGTGATACCTCGAAGACCATGATGACGATGTACTAGACCTCTCCCGAGTAGCGCTAAATGAGTAGCATTGTTTGACAGCTACAAATATTAATCAGTGTATGTATGTAATTACGTCCACGCCATAACTGGAGCTGTGGCAGCGCCACAGCAGCGACACCAACAGCGAGAATGAGACCGTGAGGTTCAACTTCTGCAGCGATGGTCATATGACCCCACTGGAACGTGAACATTCCACTGGCTCTAGGAGTCGGGATTTGTATAATCCAGCAGCACGCAACACCGGATCCACAACCCCAAGAGCCGCAGCTAACCAGCAGCCTCATCCCATTGTACTGTGCACTGGTGGTACCATGGAATGGGAATATCCGGTGGACCAGCGCACACGCTGTAGTGCCTGAAGATGAAGTGAAACCATGCCCAAGCTCATCTCTCACATGATCCAGTCTCCTTTCTACTACAATCAATACTCCACCGACGCCCAGGTGGAGTTTTACGATGGAAGGGCGGCCCGAGAACTCACCGGTGACAAACTAAATTACTAAATTGGAGGAAACACCAATATTACGACAACAAGAGTACTCGCTGATCAGCGAGGAGGCTTTCTGCGATGCCTCCCAGGTGGGTACATCTCACATCACCCTGTCTGACACCCACGCTAGGCACTCTACACTTTTGTCGCATCATGGACGTCAGCGGAGAAGTACCTCTCGGGGCGACCTACACACCCTAGACGCCCAATGCGTTCACCATGCCAACCTGATGGTGACCAATGGCCGCCCCTCATGTGCTGTGGCCCACATCTCCACCCACTAGAACTTAGTCAACCCGCTACCCATCGGTACCGCGGTATGGACAGTGGAATGCGGATACCCCACAGCCTACACATCCCAGAAGCGCCACACACACCACATACAGCAGCCTCGTCATTCTCCTGGACCATCACCGTATAGAGGAAGACCCACCCAGCGAGCTGCGAATCCGACATGTCAGATGCATGACACACTGTCACCAGTTCACCATCCTACACCCGGTAGGAAACCTGCGGGATCATCTTTACCAACCTACTTCAAAGAACCGCAGAGATGGGCGTTCCCCCTCGTATATACAGAAACCAGGACCCAAGAAGACGCCTCTACAGACACAGACCAACATCCGAATTCACCCCACTATCTTTTGTGCCCCCACCTGGATTTGCACCTATCGTCCGTTACCACGACACTGGCCGAGTTATCCTCGTACCTAAATGCAGTGGGGAAGGTGACTGGGCCAACTGCAAGTGCCAATTTGAAATCATAAGCCGCACAAACAGATGGATGGATCAGGATATGGGAGAGTATCTGGCCGCCGAACCATCAGGGAAGGTCTGCAGGTAATGGCAGATATGGGGGTCAGACCTCACACCTACATACACGGAATTAGAAAGCACCTTATCCGAGAGCTTCGGAGACACAGCATTGGGTAGGGCCACCCGTCTTCAGTTGAAGAACCTGAGGAGACGTGCGGAAGAGACCCTCCCGGAACTAGTTAGCCACATCCAACGACTCGTCACAAGCGTGTACCCCGTCACAAATCATAAGGGAGTGACGCATCTTCATCTAAATACTTTCATTGATGCTTTAAGCGGAGAACCAGTCCTTAAGGAAAAACTATTCCTTATGGGGCACGGGAATTTGCAAACTCTCACCACAACAGCAGTGCGGATAAAGAACTTCCTCTCGAGAGAGTAGAACACTCGCCGCCAACTACCCCCTATCAATGAGTTGAATGACGCCAAACTCCTGATTGACATGACAACACACGCACGCACGCACGCACGCACGCACGCACGCACGCACGCACGCACGCACGCACGCACGCACGCACGCACGCACGCACGCACGCACGCACGCACGCACGCACGCACGCACGCACGCACGCACGCACGCACGCACGCACGCACGCACGCACGCACGCACGCACGCACGCACGCACGCACGCACGCACGCACGCACGCACGCACGCACGCACGCACGCACGCACGCACGCACGCAGCAACCATCACAGGAATGAGCACCGGACCGCAACAAAAAACACCACCCGCCCACCCCCACCCCGACCATACCGCCACCCACCCCCAATAGAGGAGATCACGTGCCTAGGGGAAGAGGGTGTGACAGGTCCCATTGCGGAGCCCACAACAGTGCCTCACAACCAGCACAACAACAACAATAGACAAGCTACACTCGACAGATTAAAAGAGACCACTAAGCAGATCTCCGCACTCACCAATTTAGCACCACACTTAGTACTGCAGTGGCAACACAGCAGACAACACGTCCACCGCCAAACAGCAACGTGCCACACACTCAGCCACTCAACACATGTTTTGGATTTAGTCAGATAGGCCATTGGAAGGAGCAGTGCCCAAACTGTCCCCCTTCCACTACACCAGCAGCTGATCAACGAACACAGGCACTGATTAGAAAGTCACTTCGGTGCCCCCTCCTAAAACCCGGCTCAACTACGGTCCATCAACATCAACGTCAGGTGGATACATCAACAACAACCGAAAAGACTACATCAACAATACCAAGCACTACATGAACGCCGGCTTCACACGGCCGGACCTACAATGCGCACTGCTTCCACAGCTCTGATAATACCCCCCTCTTTGAAAAGTTGTGATCCCACAATAACCGCACCTACTAAACCCTCTTTCCTATGTAAAATGCCAGTGGTTGGTTGTAGCACGTTTATGCAAGCACCACGATCCACCACCAAGGCACTTAGCACACGGTGCCCTCTGGTGGTATGCAATACACACCTACCTTCATCATCATCTCCAGCACCCAGCAGCAGTAGTAGTGATACAGACGGAAACCAGCGCTCCGCATCATGGATCCACAAGCGAAACCCCAACAAACGCTAAAAACTGGCATTGTTTCTTTCGTGCCTCACACAAACATCCCATGATGTACTGCCCCAAATGGCTGGCTCAGGTGGCAAAGTATCCGCACTGTTCTACTTAAATCCAAACTGCTGTATATACAAATTCAGAGTTTCACACCACCAGTCTCAAACCTAGCACCACTGCTACCCCCAGCTTCGTCGTCGCTCAAGCAAAATCATCAGCAGCGACGATGAGCTGGTCCCTTGACGGAGGCAGCCACCTATTGCATTCACAGGAGCCATAAAGAAACAGGCCATCTACATACAGGGCCCCCCTACAGGAAAGGAGACTCAGCATACAGCAACCTTGGAAACTGTCCCACAACTACACCGCAAACTTATCTATAATTGTGCCTGCTTGTTTGTTGGAATATCTACCAGTGACACAGTAGACACTGGAGCTTCCATCACCGTTTTTAACAAGCGTCGCTATGAGATCATCCCGCCTCATGAGAGACCACCCCTTAGGTCTTCAAACATATTTTTGCCGTTTGGGGATACAATAGAACAGCCGGTCATATAACGCTTGTCCCGGGCATTCGCTGCGGCCATTTGGTGGACGTGATTTCACTGGAGACAGCTCCCATTACAACTACAACAACAGCAACTTCTGATGATAACATAGCAGAACATTTGCATGACCTATATTTGCGTGCCACAGTTGGACTAACGCAAGCTTATAAACATGATGTATGACGAATCCTGTTTAAATACCACGAAATATGGACCTGGGTGAAACTCACCGCATGCGTCACTCCATTGACACCATGAATAACCGACCTGTACATCAGCTGGTACGTCGACTTCCCATGCACAAAGAGACAGAAGCACACCAACAAGTGAACGACATGTTGCGGACAAGCATAATAGAGCCTTCAGCATCTCCCAGTCCCATAGTACGTGTAGGCAAGAAAGCCGGATCTTTGCGGTTTTGCATTGCCTTAATGATCTAAGCATCAAAGACGCGTATTCGTTATCTCGGATAGATCAGGTGTTAGATTCGTTGTCTGGAGTCAAATGGTTCTATACACTTGATCTGGTAAGCAGATACTGGCAGGTAGCCATGGATGAGGCTGACAGGGAGAAGACAGCATTCGTCTGTAGAGACCGTCTCCTCCAATTCCACACGATTCCTTATGGCTTGTGCAACGCTTAAGGAACAATCGAGTGTCTCATTGAGCAGGTATTAACTACCCTGCAATGGGGGATCTGTCTCTGTTATATCGACAATGTTATCTTATTTGGTTCTTCGTTTGCGCAGACTTTGTCCAATATGGACAAAGTACTAATGCAGTTTCAAACCGCCAACATCATGTTCAACCCAAGAAGTGACATTTCTTCAGACATGTGTCGACTTCCTCGGACATGTGATATATGCAGATGAAATGGCCACACAACCTTAAAACACACAAGCAGCAGCAGACTGGCAGACGCCAACTTCCGTAACAAACACTCTAAGTTTCCTCGAGCTCTGCCAGTACTATCGCCGATACATCCATCTCCCGTGTTCCAGATCACTGAAAAGGATCGACCCTTCGAGTGGACGAGTGAGTGTGAGGTTTCCTTCAGGCCGTTGAATTCCCTGGTAACAACAACACCTTGCTCATCCTAACCCTAACCTCGATTTCATCTTAGACACGTATGCGTCCGCTTATGCAATAGGCGCTGTTCTGTCTCAGGTCAAAGAAGATGGAATGGAGCAGGTACAGGGTTATGGTTCACGTACTCTGAACAAGAAGCACAAGGGGCCGGTATCGCTCACCTGGACCATAGGCATCTCAACTAGAATGGTCATTAACATTAAGTAAAACTCTAATGAGTTGAGCAGACCTGTAACAAGAAAACAGAGGCCACCTTTCTTTATGTATCAACTTCTCTTGATCAAACTATAATGGCCCTTAGTCATCAATATCATATCTCCAAAATTTCGGCCCAATCTGTTCAGTGGCTCTGGAGATGAAGTTGGTTTCATTAAAACCAGGCCACCCAAGATGGCCGCCCAACTCTTTGGCAAATCAAGTTTCCTTGAACAAACTTGGTTCAGCTCGTGCCCTAAATGATATTTTATGACTTTTGAATCAATCACTCAGTTTTGGCGAAGATTGTTAAAGACATTTCTGAAAATCAGCCAAAATCCAAGATGCTCACCGGACAAATTGGCTGATTGGCTTCGTTTGAACACACTTGAATCTCTACAATCGAAGGTTGTTTCCTGCCAAATATAATTGAATTCGGCCCAGTAGGCTTGTACGATTTTTTGATTTGATCGTGAAGTTCGATTTATTTTTTAAATCGCGATTTTTACGATGTAATTGAGGAAAAATCGAAACATCTTAAAAAATGCCACGTTTGTTTAAAATCTGAAGTGTGTACTTTTCCGCCGCATTTTATTATTATAATCGATTCACGCCTGTGTTCATTGTGTTTATATCCCGCCGTGCCATGCACATGTCGAATAATTACTAATCTCAACACAAAGCGCTACGATAAACAAGCTAACAATAGCGAGGTAGCACCTTTGTCATTGAGAAAAGCAGCCGGTTACTATGTCGAACCACCATATAATTTTCTTTCTTTCACTGCAGACCCTGAGTCTGTCATGAAATACCAAGTATATATTCAGTTGCAGAGTGTTAGGCAATAATCAGTGAACATAATTCTTTTTAATACTAGAGTTAGCAATTTCAGGTGGTGTAATACTTTTTCCTTTTTGATTCGCTTGTCATGTCTAATTAAAGAAAATAAAACAACAGCATTCCAGATTGTTGTATTTTGAACTGTGCGTTCTGTTGATTACCCTTAGATGTAAATCGTACATTCTGAAAGCAGCTAGAAACTGCACTATACTCTCGTAGCTACTCAAAGCTAGCGTACTATGTATGTGGATTGCGCATTATCTCCCAGGTTACTAATATTAGCGTCTTTGAGTTACTCCGGTAATGACCTAAACTCGTCCAACACAGGGAGGCTATAAGCTGAAGCTGATACATCACGTAATTTATATTTTTTCTTGGAGACATTTTATGTCAGATTTTGATGAAATAATGATGTTTATTAATCTATACGCACTATTTAGACAGTCCCAATTAATAATTTCACTCCAGCCATAATGGATATAATGTATACATTAAGCATAGACCTAGGTTGGTAAGAATTTGTCGCATGAAATTGTGTTCTAATTTCGTGCTGTTTTTGTATCATTTATTTCAACTTTTTTAGAAATTCCAAGTCCCAGTTTTCATGACTTGTCACATTACCCCGGTTTATACTTTTTGTGAATTTGGACCTACGATCGCAATGTTTCAAAGCAAAAATCATGGAAGCCTACGGCCCAGTAGGTCTAGGAGACATGTTAAATTTGCCATTGCTTTAGTATGGGAGCTTTTGGAAGAAAAATGATACAATATGGCCGCCAAACCGTTTATCCGACAGTTTCGAAAATTGCAAATTTGAGGTCAGAATACCCAAAAACACATATAAAACCAATTTCAGCCTCAAAAATCCATCAAATAATAAACACCCCAATATGGCCGCAAAGCACACTATATTTTGATTGGCCCACGGCAGCCATGTTTTTGACGGATCAACTTCCCTTGAACACAGTTTAATGGCCCTTACTCCCTAACTATATCTGCCAAATGTTGGCCCAATCCCTTCAGCGGTTCTGGAGAAGTCATTTTCGCTAAAACTAGGTCAACCAACATGACCACCAAGCCGTGGGACCAATAAAGTTCCCTTGAACAAATTTTGTTCAGCTCTTGCCCTAGATCAGATTGCATGGGGTTTAGTTCAATCCACCAAGCAGTTTCGGAGAAGATTTTTAAAGACGTTTCTAAAAATCGGCCAAAATCCAATCATTTGAACAAACTTGAATCTCTACACCGTAAGGATGCTTCCTGCCAAATATAATTGTAGTAGTTCTCGAGAAGAAGACATTTTAAATTTCCCATTGCTTTAGTATGGGAGCTTTTGGCGGGAAAATGATCCAAGATGGCCGCCAAACCGTTTATCCGGCAGTTTTGATAATTGCAAATTTGTGATCAGAATACCCAAAAACATATATAAAACCAATTTTAGCCTCAAACTCCATGGAGAAGAAGGCATTTTCGCTAAAACTAGGTCAACCAAAATGGTCGTTGAACCATTTGACCAATCAAGTTCCCCTGAACAAACTTGGTTCAGCTCTTGCCTTAGATAATATTTCATCAGGTTTGCTTCAATCCACCAAGCGGTTTCGAAGAAGATTTTTTCAAAAGACATTTCCAAAAATCGGCCGAAATCCAAGATGGCTGGCGGCCAAATTGGCCGATGCGACTTCCTCCCAAATATAATTGAAATCGGCCAAGTGGTTCTTAAGAAGATGTCATTTAAAGAAAAAGTTAAAAGATGCCGGACAGATGCTGGACAGATGCTGGACAGACGCCGGACAGACGTCAGATGACGGATGATGGACGGTCACCACGGCATAAGCTCACTTGGCCATTCTGGCCGGGTGAGCTAATAAAACAGAGAAATGCTACGTAACCACTAAGCGAGAGTTATTAGCTGTGGTGTACTTTGTTAAGCACTACAAACACTTTCTGTACAGACGTCCATTTACATTACATACAGACCACGCCTCACTACGCTGGCTTAGAAACCAAAAAAATCTGGACGGCCAGGTAGCACAGTGTCAGGAATCCCTGCATGCCTTTAACTTCAATGTTGTTCATAGACCCGGCAAGCTGCATGGAAATGCCTATGCCATGAGCAGAATCGGTCTCGAGGATGAACAAGATGTGGCCAACACCATGACACATAGAACACAGCCACCTCCCATATTTCTAGAACTGCGGTGTGCAGACTGGAATGCAGAAAGGCTTGCTCATGAACAAACAACAGGTGTGCAGACACGAGGAATATATGCATGGATCCAGGAGGGGGCATGCCACCCGAAGGAATCTGTCAGTCCTATATCCGCGATGGCTACGTGTTATTATCAGCGGTTTGGGGAGTGCCATATGCACAATGACATTCTCTGCATAAATAACCGGATAATAATTCCTGAGCATTTCAAGGTCAGGATAATGGAACAATTACATGACAACGCTGTTCATTTGGCCGTGGAAAGAACAACATAGTGGATGAAACAGTGATTCCACTGGATCGGGATATGTGATAGTGTCAAGGATCGGGTCGCCAAATGCGTCCCCTGTCAAAGATGCGCTGTTGGCCAGCACCACATCACACCATTACAAATTAACATTGTGGCTGCACCATGGGAGCGAGTTGCTATTGATGTGCTCGGTCCCTTGAATATGATGGATGAAGGAAACAAATACATCCTCGTATTGCAAGATTATTTTAAGAAGTGGGTAGAAGCATTCGCTTTACCGAACCAAGAGGCATCCACAGTAGTGGAAGTTCTGTCCAGCAATGTGTCCTGCCATTTTGGAATGCCCTATGAGTTACATTCCGACCAAGGTAGTAATTTTGAGAGCCGGCTGATCTCCGAGCTCTGCAACATGTTTCGCATAGTCATAACCAGAGCAACACCATATCATCCGCGTGGAGACGAGACGGTAGAGAGGTTCAATAGAACTCTCACGGTGAGATTGTCTAAGGAAACACACCTCGATTGTCGTGATTGGGATCTTAGACTCCCATATGTACTCATGGCATACCGCACGTCAATACATTCCAGCATGGGTTATACCACTGCCCGGTTAATGTTAAGACGTGAATTAGCCTTACCCTTGGACCTGGCCATGCCCAGAATTCCAGGGGATAAAAATGCACTCTCTCTCTCTACGTAGAGCTCATGTGGTAATGGCTAGAACAGGCCCATGAGCCAGTAAGAGAAACACGCTCCACTGGCGTCAGAACACGTGTCATGACCAGTATGTACATGGAGATCCATATGAGGTTGGAAAAATGGTTTGGGCTCACGATATGTGACGTTCTGCAAACGTGCTGAGTAAACTGAGTTACCAGTGGAAAGGCGCCTATGTGGTAGTAGGTAAGAAATCGGACGTGACCCACCAACTCCGCGCCTCAGCCATTCACTTCGATCATCTTAAACCTTGTGTTAGCGACGATCCGACGCCAGAGCTCGGACCGGACGATGCGCATAACACTGGTGCCCAGATCGATGTGTCTACAGAAACAGGTATTTCCGACGTTGGCGCAGAGCACCGCGGTGCCAGTTCAGCCCCTCTCCTACCAAACCATGGGTTGGGTGAACAAACAACTAATGCTGAGGGCGATGACGAGTCACGTACTCGCCCTCTCCCTCCTCAGGGTTGGTCTACCAGGTCTGGTAAGTCGTATCTGAAGACTTTCACGTTTGTACTGTCCAAGGGGAAGGAGGAACAGTTGTTCCGCCGACCTCTTCCCATTCCCACCCACTTCAGGCTATTCCCCAAATCATAGAGTTGCCACAGGCGGGGTGGAACATGCAATAAATAGCATGGAAGTGAAGAGACTTGATGAGGCTTTGGCTTATTATGGATAACATGAGAACCATACAGCTCAGAGCACACACCCCCACCCCCATGTCTACACCCCAAAATCGCTGGACCACCCCCATCCAAGTCGCATCTGCGATACCACCCCATGCCAACTGGAGTCCCTAATTTCTGCACAAAGCTCGAACATCACACGTCCCGTCCTTCTCACATTCCATTCGTCGTCTGTTGACTGTCCATCTTCAGATATGAGAGAGTTCGCTGTTTCAGGGGAAGTGGCCTCACACACCTCGGTCAGCCCATTGGCCGATGGTAGGTGCGGAGGTAGCCTGTTCAGCAGACTCTCGGCTCGAATTTTCCCGGTATTAAACACTATGACAGAGTACCTACCATCGTGTAATGGGAGATGTCCATCCCCCGTCCGTGAGGCACCCACTGCCCAAACTCCTCACCACCTTAGACCTTTCCCCCCGCCACACCCTTCAGCAGCCAGGACACCACAACAGAAACACAGAAAGAAGGGAGCAACAGAAACACACATGCCCTTAGGACTGGACACGTCAATGTTAATTGCGCGAATACAATACGCATCCGGTTATAGAAAGTATAATGGAGACATCTACATCCCATTGCATCTGCAGCATAGTCATCATCAACAGAGTACACCAACATGCACCTATCCTTTGCAACAGAAAAGTATACAGATATGGAATCCGCAACAGTCCACACTGCTCTCCGCACACTAACATCCACAATCAACTGACTCGGCATATTCCACGTGGAAAGCTGGATATCGCCCACTGCACCACACGACCAACATCACATACGACACCAGACTTCCCTGCATCAGGCATCACTACATACAAGGACCAGCTCAACATTGTCCACGCTACGCGCATCCCTTTCCATAACCACATGGAAACTACATATACGGAAGGAAAAGAACATTAAGAACACCACCACCCCGCACCGCGAGGCACACCCCAGCCCTTGAAGTGATATCAGCAATAACAGTAAATGGAACAACACCAATTATACGTAATAACATATTTCTTTATTGAGAGAGCCGAATGACCGCAGTCCGTCGTCGGTAGCTAGTATGCAAGCACCGAGTGCCCCTCCCCAACTGCAATAACACTGTGACATTGCACGACAGCGCAAGACTCATCTGCAGAGAACCAACCACGCGTATATACAACCTACATCTAGATGACAGAAACATCGACACTCCGGATGACTGTTTCACAATCTCCATACGACGGTATTGTAATTGTACAACTGACACACGCATTTTCCGAGTTGTACTGTAATAAATAAGTTTGTGTCTAGGTGCAGTGAGACTAGTCCTACCTACAGAGGAGTGTGCCTGGCAGTCTGCCCACCCGGTAAATACGGTCCTGCTTGACGGGGTCAGTATACTTGGCACCCGCAAGCCATGGATATGTTTAAACCAACAATAAATTACAGTCAACTAAACTGTTATAATTTTGATTAAGAGCTAAAATGTTCTACTGTGTTTATAAATCGTTAGCGCGCAGGCTGCCAAGGCAGCATCACAACTTGAACAGTCGGAATAATATACAAAACACACGGAGAGAGCGATTGATAAAAACACATGCACTTAGGGACATTGTTCTAAGGAACAGATATATAGGAAGTGTAGCGCAGATCGGCCGGACTGGTACAAACCGTTCCAGCTCAGCTTGGTATGGGACGACCGTTCTGGATATGTTCCAAGCATGTCCCCCCCCCCCTGAGTAGGATAGTACGAGTGTATAAAGCCATATGCGAGAGGATACTGTAAAACCTTTAAGTTCAAGAGACCGTGTAGCGCACATGCGTGCACGTCAGCGCTTCCCTGACAACACGTGTCAGCGTTGGGAGAGAATGCATACTAAAGTGTTCCGGGTTGGTGCACGTAATCCCATTAATTTAACTGTCCTCGTCAATCCTGGTAGCTATCAGGACCAGAATGGGACGAGGATTAAAAAAATATTTACCTTTTTAAAATGGGACCAGAAATGGCCGAGATATCCTAATTTATCCCTTTGAAATTATTTTCAAAAATTCTGGGACGTCGTAAACACGTGTATGTACTAAATGAATGGGGAAGATGTCTATCACGTGATAGCGTCATCACCCTTTCTATCTGCACGCTTATTGGCTACAGGTCGCCCGCAGATTGGCTGGGCGTCCTGCCTATGACAGCACGAGTAGTATAAAAGGAGCAACAAAATCAAGAATCGAGGCCACACTTCGGCGAGAGAGAACAAGTGGCAGATTGTGTGGCCAGAGCAGTGCAAGACGTGAACAACTGCTTACTGACTGTGGCTCCCTATTAGCCGCAGGAGTGCCTCTCGGATTTCAGTTCTTAGTCTCTGGCCCACAATCGAACATCCGCATCTAAGTGTTTGTAAGCCCTCGGACGGCCATCCAAGGGCAACTAATTAAATATAAGAGTCCCTCACTTCCAACACTCTGGAGAAGCCTTCCGGCGGATGGGACTCACGGCCCTGATGTAATTTCTCCAGTATGTAGAACGAGTGATGAATCTTGGTGGATAACCCATCAGATCTGCCGAAACACGCTGAAAAGTGGTGATCAAACCTCTGCGCAGCATGTCGTGTGTTAATTAACTTTTAGGCCATGGGGTACCATGTATGGTGAACCTAGGAATGTACATGCATTGTTTAATTATACATTTCAACTGTAGCCCATCATATTACGGGCAACCTCCAAACTTCCAATATAGTATGCAACTTTCTAACCGGCTTAATTATTTGTATTAGCTATTATGACTATCTTGTGGACACCTGACTAAAGTCGTTCTTCTTCATCGTCTTTGAGAGTAAGCCGCATCGACAGTTTGCCTGTGGAGATTTCCCAGCAACTCCAGAATCGTGCCATCTCACGTTTCTTACCTGGAACGCAGCATCTACAGTGATTTATGGACTTTTTCCATACCGATGACTAATATGCACTCATTTAGCTATTGTATTTATTTATTGCTATACATGCACTGATGACTAATAGGTACCGCCCGGTCGTCTCAGACCGCATTTTATTATTTAAATCTTTTACTGTAAACATTATCCTTATTTTTGTGCTTATGACTATCAAGCACCACACAGTCATATGACCTGATTTACTGTCAATAATGTGATAGTTAGTTTATGTATATGGCAGCAGCCATCCTAGTTACTTTATTTTATATAAAACACTAGGACCGCAGTACGCTAGACTATACTATACAGCAACAATAAATCTGTATCACTTTTTCCCCCAGCTTCAATTTTACACAGAGGTCACGGTTCATGTTCTCATTACATGAACCTGACATGTGATCGACTAAACCTGGCTATTCTAGCTCGACAGGATAAGTTTAAAAGTAGTTAGGGACAACCGCTCCTTAGGAGACATTTGTGTAAGCCTCTTTTCCAGATGTAGCACATATGTAACACCGCACACTGGATAGATTGTGTAAAATTGGCCAGTTACCTTAGGGGCCCTTATTATATTAAGTGACTGTCTCTTTCTACGCTTCTTAATTGTCTGGAACTCCCATCGCCATGTTGGCATGATCCAACTTGGGAAACTATTGGGGTTTCCAAGCGGTGAAACCCAAAGTGTCGATTTCACATACACCTCCTCAGTATCTTCGGATACCACTTAGCATAGATAACCCCGCCAATGTAGGAGGCACTGCGAAAAGATATTTATTTTAACTGGCCGGCAGTGCATCTCTCGGCATTCTGATACTCAACCCTAACGATAGGCAAACATTAGTTCCCTGGAGCCGGATGTCGAAATGATCCGCCCCGACACACCGAGTGATGGATGGGATGCAGATCTCCATCAAACTCAGTACAGTGACTGGGTGCGGTCTTGGAACCCACCACGCCCTCATGGGAAGTTCACTGGGCCTGGATATCTGCCTCTTGCTCCCAGCCATAAACATTTATGCACTTTTCAAATTGCTTGCATAATATTGACTTGTCCTAGTAATGCTATATATGGTTGCTGTGTGATATGTAACCGGATCGTTATATGATTCTGAAGCTGCCACTCCATAACATGTCCGCTCACTGCCTTTCTTAGGGAGATGCTCCGGATGGTGACCGTAGGAAAACCGAGCATCTTCGCCGGTTAGGCTCATGTGTCAAGAGATAGGTAGAAATTCCTGCCATGCGCGGCCAAAGCTAGTGTATAAACCTAACACCTAACCGGTAGTTTAAGATTTAGCAGAAGGACCACATACATAATAGTGGCAACTACCAATACAGTATCTTTGACTCACATAAGATGGCGGTGTTGAATTCTATGGGAAATCATCCACTCCATCTTCACGTAATACAGCGTGCATCACATTAGTTATAATTTCACTGGGTTGACTCACACTACACTTAGCAGATGTTTGAACAAGAGAGTGGCCCTTTTGCCTGCTCTCTTCCTCCGCTTCCGCGTCGAAGGCATTTTCCTGTGACAGAGGCCCGTGTGAGGCACTTTCCTCTCGCAACAATATTTTTGTTATGGGTATAATGGTTTATATTAAACTACACAAGTGACCTCGTTAGGACGCTCCCTTGCAGGGATACCTCACGGATATATACGGATCGGTGAGGTATCTCTGACGAATTCACCTTAACAAGACACCAGCTTAGTTCTATGTACTGTATATTTTCTCCCTCGTGCTGGCAAACGAGTACCATTGTTAGTATAGTATATATTTTTCTTAATTATCATGTCTGGGCTCCTAAATCGAGTCATGGACCGTCATATCGGTGATACAAATAGTTGGGATGAGATGGTGAGGTTCAATCTCGGCGGCAATGGTTGCACGACCGCACTGGACCGTTATCGTTCCACCGGCTCTAGAAGTCAGTCTTTGTACTTTTCGTAGATTCGTGATATGGGATCCGCAACCTCAACAACTGTAGCTAACCAGCCCTCCCGCACATCCTGTACATGTGGTGCAACAGAGCAGAATAGTAGAACAGACCAGCGAATACACCCGCGAGCTACAGAAGCCAAACTTCAACTTTCTGCATCCAATATACATTGGTCAGCAACAACGAATAGCATCAGACACTCCTAAGTTTCCGATCAACCATATGCTTTCGAAATAAGGAACCACGTGCTCAACACCACTGCTTTCCGGTAAATTAGATCAAAGACTATAAACATGCAAATCTCCCTCCCATGTGGCGACCACTCACACGATGGAGGAGGCGAGAGGTGATGAGTCGAGGCCATAGACCGCTGATGTAATCACGCTCTCCCCACCCCATCGGGCGTTTCCGACTGAAATTGGACCAGGCGGATAAGTATCTAACTTGACAACCGCCTCACTCTAATTAAAAGGTGAGCCTCCACAGGAATAAATAGTTCCTGATTTTAACGTTGAACGGAGACCCGATTTTCCGTAAAATGGAGATGACAGCGGCCCTCCTACTTTTTATATTTATATTTACCTTCTACTTATGGAGGGGATATTTAATCAGACTTCAGGATAATAAAATTCACAAAATCCTTCTATGGAGATGACCGACCCACCCAATAAATGTTCGGGCATGGTCATCCACCCTCCTGTGATGTCACCAAAATATATACAAGGAGAAGAGCGCGAATGGAAATGTATCTTACCTCCAAACTCGACACGAGGGAAGATCGGGTATTAGGCTACTTTCATGTCACAAACCAAATTCTGCTGAATTATTCTTATATTTATCTTTATTACTTTAATTGGTCATTAAGAAAGTTGAATAAAATGAAACGTTAGGGAAAATCAGGTTAGGTGTTTGCGGTCCCACAAATAACGAGAATGTGGAAGTGAAATGTCACGTGTTGAAGATCTTGCTTTATCCGACAGCTCGGAAGAAGATCTGTAGATGAGCACGGTGAAGATTTCTGTGTACTTCATTATTATACAATGGACAGACATGTAAACTCGAATTTCATCTACTTCAGCACGCATTTTGTTATTTTCGGATACGCGGTATGGAGTCATGCAAGCTTTAAGTTCCAAACATTGTGTGTTAGTGGTTAATCTTCTTCCAGAGAACAGGACGAGCCAATCGACATTGTCTCTCTGTGGTTAGAAACCCAATTACCTAGTGAAGTAACTCTCACCGGGAAGATGGCCAAAACCAAATGCAATAAAAGAGGCCTACCTAGTTCACCACATTCCAGAACAGAACCCGCATCCACACCAGCAACCAGTTCAGAAGTTTATTATTTTAAATACTATTCTTATTATTTAAAAAAAAATTGAAACCCCGTCCCTGGCTGACTAATGTCATCCTGTACTCCTATGCTAATTGCTGCATAGCTGTGTCTCACCAAACCCTGCACCACTCGCGTCACTACTCCTCTCGGCTACGCCTCTACTCGAGAAGTCTATAATTCTTGCATAGCATGTGCCCTGTACATTCGATCTGCATTGTGGAATCGATTGCCACAGGTGCCAAATTAGGAGGGGGTGGTGTAGTGTGGCTCGACCGATCAGGTACGAACCGTCCTCAGCATGTATGGGTGCGGAATGGCCAGGTCTGGTATGTTTCAAGCACGCCCTGCAAGTGCATGTGTATAAAGCCATATACGAGAGGTTCGTAAAACGACTAAGTCCACGAGATCACCTAGCGTGCATGCACGGGAATCAGAGATTGCTAGCCAACACACGTTAGCATTGGACAGAAACAGCATTTTATTTTGTACGGAGTTGATACACGTAAGTACTTTGATGTACACATTCCCCTTCATTTCAATTACATCGGGAATGAAGCGAGGATTGCACATCTCTTTACTATTTTAAAATCGGTCCAGAAATCGCCGAGTTATAGTCAATTGAGCCAGCAAATTCCTTTCAAAATATTGAATGCCATAGGCTTAGCCCATGAATACTCTCAGCGTATGGGTACGATAGCGTGTCACGTGACCCACTTCCTTGCCTCTGAATCTCGCTGGCTGATTGGCTGTTGAAATCCAGCTGTGACGTCACGAGCAGTATAGAAGGTGCTGGAAAATGAGATTGTGCAGTAGTCTGGTGGCAGTGAGGTGCATGGTCTGAGAGGATGAGCCGTATAGTACTGCAAACTCACAGCATATACCAAACATCTGCTGCGGTGCCATTCGGTTGTGAGCATTCCTCGTCTCTAGGATACTAGCCACCACACCCGCAACCACAAGTTTTTGTAAGCTTCCGGGAGGATATCACCCAGGGGCAATAAAGAAATTAAAGAAAGGTAACCCAAGCCAATAAAACCGCAAAGGGGCCTTCGTGCGGATGTTGTTTTTTCCCCAATGTAGGCTCATCATCCAGTATGTGGCGCGAGTGATGTGCTCAATGGTAACTCGCCAGATCTGCCGGACCACGCCAACCAGTGGTGTAATAAATTCACCCATGAAGTGTTGGACATTTTGACAGCACTTAGAGGGCATTGCCCAATGCCCTGTGTGAGCTTATCGATGCATCCCGTCTTGTGGTCTGACAGAATGTATCCGCATTATTAACTTCATCTGTATCCCTTCAAGAACTTTTCCCAGCTTTCAATTACCGCACCAGTGTGGAACTGTCAACATACAGTTTAACTTGCGGTCAGCTACACCTGGACTACTTTAGCTCGATAGGATAGGTTTATAGTAGTAGGGACGATTACTCAGTCGGGGTCATTTTGTGTTAGTTTCTTTTCTGGGAGTAGTAGATATGTAACACTGCACACAGGCCAGATTATATAAATTGGCCACATACCTCGAGGCCTCAATTATATGAGTAAGTGTCTCTGTCTCTGCTCCCCCAGCCTCCGGGCTTATTAATTGTTTGGACTATCCTCCATCACGTTATTTCAAGCTGATTTTGGAACTACTGGGATTTCAGCGCCGTTAGAAATAAAGTGATGATGACCGCATACACCTCCCCCTTGTATCTTCAGATAGTGGTTAGCTAGAAATCCCCTGCCAAAGTAGGAAGCACTGCAAAAGTAGTATAGTTACTGGCCTGCAGTGCATCTCTGTGCGAAATTACATAACCAGAACGTCAGGTAAATGTTAGTCCCCCAAGTGCGGATCTCATATGGATCATCCTGACACACAGGTGACTCTACAAGTGACTGGGTGCGATCTTAGATCTCAGCACACCCAAACGGGAAGGTTGCTAAAGTTAGATAGCTGCCTCTTTGTCCCCACCCTACACCTATATGTGCTTTTCAAGGCTTATGTTCGGTGCCTTGTCCTTGTGTGATCATGACGCGACGATGACTGGATCGTTATATGATTCCAGAGCTTTCACCTCATGGTATTTCTGCATGCTGTCTACCGAAGGGGATTTTCCATAGGGTGACCATACTGTCACCGAATATTCTCGGCCGTCAGACTTCTATGTTAAAACAGTTAGCTTACATTGCCAATTGCGACTAAAACATAGATCTGGACCAAACAACTAAATGTTAGGATAGGATCTAGCAGAAGGACTGCATACAGAAAGTGGCAACTACCAATACAGTAGCTTTGAACTTACATAAGATGGCGGTGTTGAATTCTGCAGAAATAATCCACCCCATCTTCGCGTAAAACAGCGTTCATCACATTAAACTTATAATCTCACCAGGTTGACTCGTTTATATAATTTGGTTTGAATAAGAGGGTGGCCCTTTTTGCCATCTCTCTTCCTCCGATTCAGCATTGTAGGCAGTTTCCTGTGATTGAAGCCTGCGCGAGGCACTTTCCTCTTACAACAAATACTGTTTGTCAGCGTTAATATAGTTTATATTAAACTTGCTAAGTGGTCGCATTAGGACCCTCCTTTGCGGGGATGCCTCACGGATCTTACTCTGTGAGGTACCTCTGGCGAGGACCATGATGACGAGTCATATACTTGACCCTATGTACTAGACCTCTCCCAAGTAGGAGCAAACGAGTACCATTGTTTGACTGCCACAAATAGTAATTGTTGTATGTATTTAATTATGTCCCCACCCTAAATGGAGCTGTGGGACCGTCACACTGGTGACACCAACAACGAGGATGAGACTGTGAGGTTCAACTTCCATGACGATGGTCGCATGGCCCCACTGGAATGTGAACGTTCCACTGGCTCTAGAAGTAGGTCTTTGTATAATCTGGCGGCGCATAACACCGGATCCGCAACACCGAATTCTGCAGCTAACCAGCAGCCTCGTCCCGATGTACTGTGCACTGGTGGTACCGTGGAATGGAAGTATCCAGCAGACCAGCGTGCACGCCGAGAGGCTACAATCACACATGTGTCTTAACATGCTTAGAAAACAATAGATTCCATAAGATTGCCTACTGATCATATTCCAGATAGGCCAAGCACGCTGTACTTTATGTATGGAGCTGACATCTATTGTGTATATAACTCTGTGTTCTCTACATTGTTAATACGAGTCCATTTCGCTCCATCTTCGGGCGAATATTATTACAAATTCCCTTAGTAATCCAAATCTGCCGTCTAAATTACAATTAGATGGGAGATGGTGGTGATACCGTATACTATCAACTAGGCTCATGTATTACATACTCGCAATAGAGTAGACAGCGTAGTACCTATGACATTATAAAACGTGGCAGTGTGATTTGCATGGATGTTAGAACCGTGTGTAGATTGGCTGAAGCCGGGCCCTGGAGCATTTTCATTGGACACTCAAAAGTATTAAAAGCTCATTATTGGCCCATAAAAATCGAGAGAGAGAGAGTGATCACTCAGAATGGACGTGCATTTGAAGCTCCAAAGCATGGTGCTGAGCAGCTAATGTAATCTACACCAGCGTAATTCCTGCACACCCAGTGCCAAATTAAAGACTCTCAAACTAATTTTTGTGGCCCAAACTTGGGCTAAAAACCTAATTGAAAGTAATCATCCAGAGCCAAACTGAAGTCTAGCCAAAAGCGTGCTGATCATCTAAAATACTCATACTCATACTCAAATTCCTCTTGCATACAGACTTGTGAGCCATCAAAATTGCGACGATCTCTATCTCGCCATAACTTATCTGTACCATGACTGAAATGTGGTCTAACATCCTGCAACATAGTAGCGACGAAAAAACTGTGCTAACATACTTCCGGCCACATATCATGTCGAAAAACTGTGCTGACTCATTTCCGGTAAAGCTGAAATAACTGTATCACTCAAACTAACGTTAACACAACCAACAATAAAGAGGGAAAATCCAAATCCCCTTTTTTTGGCTTAATACTCAGTAAAGCTAGACCTTATGGTATCAATTTCCTGAATTTCATTCCCATAAAGACTTCAATTTCACCAATTTTAGTCTCGAGGTGAGGAAATTTCCTCATTTTGACTTTGATTTTGGAGAATGAAGTCTTTATGAGGAAATTTCCTCATGACTGAGAATTTGTAAATTGATGTATTGTTGAGGAAATTTCCTCATGGCTGAAAACTTGGAAAATTATGTTAATTTGAGGAAATTTCTTCATGGCTGGCAATTTGCTAAATGTACTTAAGTTTAGGAAATTTCCTCATGGCTGAGAATTTGGCAAATGATGTCTTTATGAGGAAATTTCCTCATGACTGAGAATTTGCAAATTGATGTCGTGTTGAGGAAATTTTCGTCATGGCTGAGAATTTGGGAAATAATGTCTGGTTGAGGAAATTTCCTCATGGCTGACAATTTGGAAAATGATGTCCAGTTGAGAAAATTTCCTCATGGCTGAGAATTTGCAAACTGCTGTCGAGTTGAGGAAATGTCCTCATGGCTGAGAATTTGTTAAATGAAGTCAATTTGAGGAAATTCCCTCATGTATGAGAATTTGTAAAATGAAGTCATTTTGAGGAAATCTCCTCATAGCTCAGAATTTGCAAAATGCTGTCGATTTGAGGAAATTTCCTCATGGCTGAGAATTTGCAAAATGCTGTCCATTTGAGGAAATTTCCTCATGGCTGAGAATTTGTAAAATGAAGTCAATTTTTTAGGAAATTTCCTCATAGCTCAGAATTTGCAAAATGGTCTGGATTTGAGAACATTTTCTCATGGCTGAGAATTTGCAAAATGCTGCGATTTGAAAAAAATTACCTCATGGCTGAGAATCTGTAAAATGAAGTCAATTTGAGGAAATTCCCTCATGACTGAGAATCTGGAAAATGAAGTCAATTTTAGGAAATTTCCTCATGACTGAGAATCTGGAAAATCGAGTCGATTTGAGGAAATTTCCTCATGGCTGAGAATTTGCAAGATTAGATCAAGCTGAATTACAGGCCTCAATTAACCCCGCAACTGTTGGATTACAAACTTCTTTTAACCCTTTTATTGCTGGAAAGCAAGTTTCCAGTAAACCTTGTACTGCTGAATGGCAATTTCCATTAGCCCTTTTACTGATGAATTGTAAAGCGCAATTAACACCTTTTCAGCTGAATTGCAAGTATCAATTAACCTTTTTACCACTGAATGTCAATTGTCCATGTTAACCCTTTTTCTGAATAAATGCAAAGCACAATTAACAGATTTACTATTGAATTACACATGCCAATTAGATATTGTATTGCTGAATTACAAGTTTCAATTAACCGTTTTGCGATTGAATTGCAAGGTGCAATTAAGTATGGTACCGCTGAATTTCAAGGCACAATTAACCCTTTTAATACTGAATGGCAAATATCAATTAACACATTTATTACTGAAGTGCAAATGTCAAATAATCATTTTATCTATACACACAACAAGGCCCACACCCCCACCCCACCGGATGATTTTCAGAAAATCCAAGATGGCCCCCAAAAAACTGAGCAATCAAAATTCCCGTATAAGATGTTGAAGCCTAGCATCATAGGATCATTCCACCCAAGTGTTGTTGAAATCAGGTTATTGATTGAAGGAGTACCCTTTTTAAATGGTTCCGGAAAAGATTCAGAAAATCAAATTGCTGGCAAAACATTGACCTATCCAAAAACTGAATAGAATTTCTAGAGCTTACGACAATAGGATCATTTCAGCCAAAATTTGTTGAAATTGCCCAAGCGATTAATGAGGAGCAGCATTTTCCCTGAATTTCCATTTATTGGAAACCACAAGCGGCCACCATCAAAGTCACGTCATCAAAATTATGTATAAATGTTCTGATGGAGTCGGGCCTAGGTTTCTTCCAGCTGAGTTTGATTGAAATCGGCTTACACGGTTAATAAGGAGTAGCCTTTTAAGTGCTTTCCAATAAACTTCTAAAGCCTACCGCCCTAGGATCGTTCCAGCCAGTTTGGTTGAAAATGCACAAGTAATTAATGAGTAGACGATTTTTAGCCATTTTACGGAAAATTCAAGATGGCCACCGAATAAATTGACCAATCATTTTATATAGAAGCTCTGAAGCATAGCACTCTAGCTTCCTTCCAGCCGAATTTGCTTAAATTCGTTCTAGCGGTTAATGAGGTGTAGTCTTTCAACTGATTTCCCAAAATTTTCAGAAAATCCAAGATGGTCGCCGGAAAAATTTACCAATCAAAATTCTGTATACATATTTTGAAGTCTATCAGCCTACTATCCTACCAGCCAAGTCTGGTTGAAATTGCTCTAGCAGTTAATAGGGAGTAGCGTTTTAAATGATGTCCCACCATTTTTCAGAAAATCCAAGATTGTTGCCAGAAATATTGACCAACCAAAATTCTGTATATATTTTCCGAAGCATGCTAGACTAGTGTTCTTCCATGCAAGTTTGAGTGAAATCGGCTCTGTGGTTAGCGAGGAGTATTGATTCCCAGGAATTTTCAGAAAATGCAAGATGGCCACCGGAAAAATGTACTAATTAAAATTCTCTTTACAACTCTTGAAACCTACCAGCCGAGTATCCTTCCAGCCAAGTCTGGTTGAAGCAGTTAATGAGCAGTATCGTTTTAAAGGATTTTCCCCCATTCTTTGGAAAATTCAAGATGGCCACCACAAAATTAACCAATCAAAATTCTGTATACATTTTCTGAAGGATACCATGCTATGGTTCTTGCATTCAAGTTTCATTGGAATCGGCCCTGCGGTTATCGAGGAATAGGCTTTTAAGTGATTTCCAGAAATTTTAAGAAAATTCAAGATGGCCGCCGAAAAAATTATCAACCAAAATTCTGTGTATAAATCTAAAGCCTTCCCGCATAGGTATATTTCAGCCATATTATGTTGAAATCCGCCCAGCGCCTAATGAGGAGTAGCGTTTTTAAGCAAAACTTGACGGACGGATGGACAGACGATGGACGGTCGCCATGCCATAAGCTCACTTGGCCATTCTGGCCAGGTGAGCTAATAATAATACATAAATACTGTTCTTGCTCAATCGTTTATTTTGGTTCTAATAGGATTAACTAAATTTGACCTATATTCTTAACACACGGTTTTCAGAGATCTTTAAATGTGTTTATAAAAATAGTAAATAGCAAATCGAGAAATTTAAACCTATTCCCATTCATTGCCTGTAGGATTTTCATAAGTTATGAAAATCCAAGATGGCTGCTTAAAGAATCGTCCAATAAAATTCTGAATGCTAGTTCTAGCCACTATTACCATAGGGGTACTTCTAGCCAAATCTTCTTAACATTGGGCCATGGATTATGGATGAGTAGAGTTTAAAAAAGATTTCCAGAAATAAATCTGACCATTCAAAATTCTGTATAGAAGTTCTGGAGCATACAACCATAGGATTGTCCTAGCCAAATTCAGTTGAAATCCACTCAGTAGCTAAGGAGAATATGCATTTTGACATGTTTGACAATTTCTGGTATATTTTCCATAAAATCTAAGTTTTCACCCAAAAATTAACCAAGCAAAGTTCTGAATAGAAGTTCTGGAATGGACAAGCATTTGGGGCCTTCTATCCCAATTCGTTTGAAATCCAGCCAGTGGCTAATGATGAGATGCATTTTGACAATTTTCCATAAATTCTTCATACAATCTCAAATTTCCACCCACAGAAATTGATCAATCAAAAAATCGGAACAGAAACACTGGAGCGTTGGACCAAGAATCTTTCCAGCCAAATTTGGTTGCAATCGGTCAAAGCATAAATGAGGATATGTGATTTGACGGATGGATAACAGGTGAGTTAAAAAGTACATCATGGAAGCATTCATGACTGGTGAAATGTATCAACATTTAGCTATTACAATCTGAATGGTATGATCAATAAGAGGCGGAATTGTCTGTGCCACTCACCTGGACCATTAGCATTTGAACCGTTTGCATTTAAATAGACATGATGGATAATTTTCGGAAAATCGAAGATGACCAACAAGAAAATTGACCAATCAAAATTTTCATTTGATTTCTTGAAGCCTATCATCATAGGGTCATTCCACCCAAATGTATTTGTTATCGAGGTGTAGTAGTCCTAGGTGGCTGCCGAAAAAAGGCCCAATCAAAACACTCATTAGAAGTCTTTAAGTCGATCACCATAGGATCATTCCACATAGGTTTCTTTGAAATCTGACCATTGATTCGCATTGTAACGTATTTCTGGAAAATCCAAAATGGCTTCCAGATTGACCAATCAAAATTCTGTGTATACGTTCTGAAGCCTGCCCATCTAGGGTCCTTCCAACTGATTTCACAAAACATTGGGAAACGGCAAGATTGGTGCTGAAAAAAAATGAGCAATTAAAATTCTGTGTATAACTTCTGAAGCCTGCCACCATAGGGGCCCTTCCATCCAAGCCTGTTGATATCTCCCAAGCAGTTAATGAGGAGTAGCCTTTTACACAATTTCTGGTAGATTTGTCATAGAATTCAAGATTTTCACCAAAAAGTTGACCAATTAAAATTTTGTATTCCACTTCTTATACCTACACCATAGGGTCCTTCCAGCCAAACTAGATTGAAATCGACCAAGCGGTCAATGAGGGGTAGCGTTTTGACAATTTGTGGTAAATTGTTCATACAATCTAAGTGTCTAACCCCAAAAATAGACAAATAAATATTCTCTATGCAGGTTCGAAAGTCCACACCCATAGTGTCCTTTCAGCCAAATTAGGTTGAAATCTGCCAAAGGGTTAATGAGGAGTTAAAGAATCTGAATAGATATTCTAGCCCTTACCTCCATAGGATCCTTCTAGCCAAATTTGAGTGGAATCTGTCAAGAAACTAAGGAGGAGATACATGTAGGTTTTGACACGACAATAATTAAAAAAAATAAAATCTACCATTTTCAACACAAAAATTGACCAATCCCGAAAAATCTGAATAGATTTTCTAGCGCCTACCACTATATGCTCCTTCCGGGAAATTCTTGTTGAAATCCATCAAGAAGCTAAGAACGAGAGGCATTTTGACACGTTTGGGTACATTTGCTTTACAAAATCTAAGATTTTAACCAAAAAATTGGCCAATCAGAAATTTGAATAGAAGTTCTAGAGCCTACCACTATATGATCCTTCAGGAAGATTTAGTTGAAATCTGTCAAGAAGCTAAGGAGGGGATTTTCACCCCAACAATTGTCCAATCAAAAACTTGAATAGATGTTCTAGAGCCTACCTCCATAGGATCCTTCAAACCAAATTTGGTTGAAATCCATCAAGAAGCTAAGTAGGAGATGCCTTTTGACACTTTCCGGTAATATACCGAAATATCATTCTGGAACAACTACATGGTAATGCATGACATCTGGCCATTGAGCATACAACCAAACGTATCAAATCTCGATTCCATTGGATTAACATACATGATAGTGTCAAGGCGTGGGTGGCCAAATGAATCCCTAGCCAACGCCGATCAGTAATTAGGCAACATGTGGCACCATTACAAACACAAACCGTGAGTGCACTGTGGAAACGAGTAGCTATAGATGTGCGTGGCCCCTAAACATGATCGATTAGGGGAATAAATATAACATCGTTCTTCAGAACTGCCTTTGTGTATAATAGGCATTCACATTGCCTGAGCAAGAGGCATCAGTAGCGTAAATTATTCCACATTGCTAAAACTCATAGTATACCCTATCATCCGCATGGCGACGGGATGCTGGAATGATTCAATTGTACATTAGCGGAGATGTTCACAAAGGAAACCCACCTTGATTGTCGGGATTTGGGATCTGCGGTTCCCATATATACTCCTGGCATACCAAACTTCAGTCCACTCTAGCAGCTGTTTTACCCCAGCCAAAGTAATGTTAGGCCACGAATTAGCCGTTCCATTGAACCTAGACATGCCTAACTCACCATCCTTATACATAGAACATATGCGGCAATGAAGAAAACTGGTGCATGTACTCGTAAGCGACACTTTCCCCACCGTACATTGGCGTCAAAAGATGTGGAATGACAACCGAATACATGGAAACGCATATGAGGCCGGCAAGATGGTCTGGGTTCACGATTCTAGACACTCAACAAATGTGCCGAGTAAATTGAGCTACAAATGGAAACTCCCCTATCAAGTGATAAGTAGGAAGTCAGACGTGACCTACCAACTTCGTGCCTCAGATGGCCTGACCTCAGTCATTCAAAAGCCTTGTATTGGTGCAGACCCAGAGCCTACACTTGGCCTTGGTACACTACTCAACACAGGCACCAAGACTGACGTTTCTTCGGAAACCACTATGCCCGACATTGACTACCTGCATGTTGATGCAGGTTCAACTCCTCCTACCATGCCAGGATTCAGTCCAAGCCATGGTTGATGATGAGGCACTGCCAAGATTCTCTCTCGACTACTCCCTCCTCAGATCGGACATACTAGAACGATGTCAGACACACACCCTCCCCGTGCTGGTGCCTAACCACGCCACTAGAGTGAGAGAAATGTATCCTTCATCCGCATCTGCATCCGGTTCATCAGCCATCCAGCATTCCTCTGGATTGACTGGTAGCAACCCACTTGGTGGACTGATCTATAAGTTCTCTAAAAAATTGTGTTCAGCTTGTAAGAAATAAGAAAGGGTGAAAACAGGCACACTGGATTACAAAGACTCAAGTCCACTTCCCCGCCCACCCCACTCCTCGCACCACCTCGAGTGGTCATTCCATGCATCATAATATATAACGTCACATATAAACGCAAACACACACCACTCACAAGGATGATTTTCTATTTTATAACCGAACCTAACGTGCGTCAGCATCACCACTTCGCGTCAGAACAACATAATCTGATACCTATAAACGAGCACCTGCATGCATTATGTCATAGCGGTCACCTCCATATGCCACTCAACAACAAGAAACATCCTCATCCACACGTTCTTGGAACGATACAACTCGGTACAACATCAGCATCACTACAAATCAGCTCAAAATTGGTTCTCCAAAATAACATCATTCAGCACCGATCACTTTACACAACCCTCCAGCATAGGCCATTTTATGAGCAAACCAGCTGGATGGGACACCACACATCATCGACCTCGTATACGCTCAGAACCTCCCCTTGCATCAGACACTACGCACACCTCACTGGAATCATCACGTTCATCATACTGACACACCTAGTGTCGAACCAGGATCGGCGCGACACATCAGCAAACACGACAACATCATCATAAGATGCTATATGGCATCATCCATTCCCTCTATACGTGACACCACTAAACTTTCATGAATAAACAAGATACCTACATATCACACATAATCCCAGAATATTTTGCTAAGAGAACGCCGATTCCCGCTGACTGTTACTGTAGTCAGTAGTTAGTAGGATTTTGCCATCTAAAGCGAGGCTCAATTACGGAAGGATCCAAGAACTACAGTACGCTATGACTTCTCGGTCTAATGTAACTTTGTACTGCCATTAGGCTTGTTCATAACAGCGCCTGAACGAAATGGTAAAACAACAAACCTAACATCACGCATCAAACCTCATGAAACATGTTTACCCTCATACTGATCGTCTCCATTGAGTCTTCGTGCTCAAGTCATTATTATTGTATTGTACTTTCTGCGATGTACTGTAGAGTGATTCCTCAGGTCTGGGGACGGATCGGCTTGAGCGGCGTGCAGGTAATGACAGCTTGGAAGCCAGCCTGACTTGGTAAATGCATAAGTTATACTTATCGAATGGTGTTGTAACCAAGTCCATTACAGTATGCTTATGCGTAAACCTGAGGAAATCACTCACTGCTGTTAGTATTTTGGCCGGCCTGATATGACCACGTGAACATATCTAAACACGATTCAACACAAGCCGACACAGTAAGACAAAATCCTGCAGTAATTCCTATAGATAATTTCCAAAAAGTCTTTCTCAAACATGCTCCCATCAAAAACAGATCTCAGAAAGGGTGTTGGGACAAACACTCATAAACACATGTGCCAATCACAGAGCTTAGGCTTATGGATTGTGCTACACAACACATGCACAGAAATCAAACTGCATCCAACCGATTTTCTTAAATGGGTATATGACCGAGGAGGAGACATTGCCATCAAAGGATGTCACAAGGTACCTTCTAATATGTCCATTAGACTTTACTGATGGTGAAATGCGAAATCTGGTAACTTTCAGGCCCAAGGAGCACCCTTCCTCTTGAGTACATGCCAGCCAGATCAATCATCAAATTCAGGACTCCAATGGTAACAGCCTGACTATGTACGGTTATGTGGTGATCAAAACTCTAGGTGGATTCACACTTCAAAGATCAATGGTGAATATCACGACAGATTTCCTATTGGATCCTTTTTGGCCACGCAAAAGTGGATGGCTCGAGACCCTTTGGGCCGGTCCAAAAAAAGCAAGAGCGCACCATTTCCCCATGGGTAATCGAAGTTAATAAAGGTTGGGGCTGATCCGGTGAAAACGTGAGGAGATGAGTCCAATCTTTTAACTGAGAATAAACAGAAGATGAAGGAACCTAAGTGATCTTAATAATCTGCGATTTCATGGGAGATTATTATAAAGCAGAATACTAAGTAAAAAAAGCAAAGATATGTATATACTTAAAGGTACAGTACCAGGTCTACATCTGTAAGTCCTATGAGATATGCCGTGCGGCTATCGCTGGTGGTACTGTAATAAAGATAAATAGATGTAGGCTTATACTATATGTAGGCGCTGTAATAAACATAAATATATGTAGGCATAATAGTGTAGGTATGTGCTGTAATGAAGATAAATAGGTGTAGGCATCATAGTGTATGTAGGCGCTGTAAGAAAGGTAAACACGTGTAGGCATTATGGTGTATGTAGGCGCAGTAATAAAGATAAACACGTGTAGGCATTATACTATATGTAGGCGCTGTAATACATATAAACGCGTGGAGTCATTATAGTGTATGTAGGTGCAGTAATACAGATAACTAGTTGTAGGCATTGTCGTGTAACTTGGTGCTGTAATACAGATAACACGTATAGGCATTATAGTATATGTAGGCGCTGTAATAAAGATAAACACGTGAAGACAGTATAGTATATGTGCGCACTGTAAAAAAGATAAGCTCGTGTAGGCATAATAGTAAATGTAGGCGCTGTAATAAAGATAAACACGTGTAGATAGAATAGTATATGTAGGCGCTGTAATAAAGATAAAACCGTGTAGATATAATAGTATATGTAGGCGCTGTAATAAAGATAAACACGTGGAGGCATCATAGTGTATGTAGGCCCAGTAATACTGATAAATAGATGTAGGCATTGTCGTGTGACTATGTGCTGTAATAAAGATAAACACGTGTAGGCATTATAATGTATCTAGGCACTGTAATAAAGATACATATGTGCAGGCATTGTTGTGTAGCTAGACGCTGTAAAAAGATAAATAGGTCTAGGAATTATAGTGTATGCAGGTGCTGTAATAAAGATAAATAGGTGTAGAAATTACGGTGTATGTAGGTGCTGTGATAAAGATAAATAGGTGCAGGCATTATAGTGTATGTAGGCGCTGTAATGAAGATATATGTATACATTATAGTGTATGTAGGCGCTGTAATAAAGATACATAGGTGTATGCATTATACTGTATGTAAGTGCTGTAATAAATATAAATAGATGTAGGCATTATAGTGTGTGTAGGCGCTGTAATGAGGATAAATAGGTGTAGACAGTTTAGTATATGCAGGCGCCGTAATAAAGATGACAATGCCTATATGCATTATAGTGTATCTAGGCACTGTAATAAAGATAAATAGGTGTAAGAATTATAATGTATGTTGGCGCGGTAATAAAGATAAATCGATGTCTGTATTATAGTGTATGTAGGCGCTGTAATGAAGATAAATATCTGTTGGAATTATAGTGTCTGTAGGCGCTGCAATAAAGATAAATAGGTGTAGGCATTATAGTGTATCTATGCGCTGTAATAACGATAAATAGATGTAGGCATTATAGTGTATGTAGGCTCTGTAATAACGATACACACATGTATGCATTGTAGTGTATGTGGGCGCTGTAATGCAGATAAATAGGTGTAGGCAGTATAGTGTATGCAGGTGATGTAATAAAGATAAATATGCCTATAGCCCGTGAGCGGGTGCACGCTTTATTATCGATTTTTTTAAAAACTCTCGGCGAGGACATTGTAGTATCTTGTGCTTAAAACAAGACGGGTGGTGCTTTAACATTCTTTCATTATTCCGTAGCACGTGTCATGTTTATAACTCGATTAAGGACAGATCTCATGGCTAATGCGACACTGATGAATGGTAAAACTTTATGCCATACACGACAAATAATCTTTTTAGCATACAGAGTGATCCGCTTGACAAACAATTCCATACACGTGTGTCATCCTCAGAGACATAATGGAGACATTTTAAACGCGACAATAACATCCAGCAGACACAAAATCTAAAATGACTGACGTTATCGCAAACACTATTTCGACTATTAAGTATTTAAAAACAATTTGCGCGTAAGGTCGGTTAAGCCGCCAGTCAAATCGGGTTTTTTTCAAAATATTCAGCATGTACATAGTTTACTAATAAAGTTTAGTGGCTTAAACGCATCATGACAACGAAATTTCGCACCAGACAAAGTAATTGGATGGTGTTGCAGCTAAATATTTAGGAAACGATTTGCTCATATTAAG